>CAJNJA010040097.1:2026-28003 GCA_905231915.1 Symbiodinium necroappetens | reverse complement strand
GAGATCGAGATCGAGATCGAGATCGAGATCGAGATCGAGATCGAGATCGAGATCGAGATCGCGATCGAGATCTAGATCGAGATCGAGATAGAGATAGAGATAGAGATAGAGATATAGATGTAGATATAGACATTGGTACAGATATAGATATAGATATATAGAGGCCTGCATGATTAGCAAGATCATTCCTTGAGATTCCCTGTTACCAGCTTAGTTTTCTAATCGTAAAGCTCCCTATGCTGGGCACCTGGGAGTCAGTACATCTTTTGGTTCTGAGATTTGGGATCCTTTTATTTTCGGGGTTTGAGAACCAGTTCTTGTGTTACACCTGGTTGCTACGTTACCTTCGTTTCCCTGCCAGGGTTCATGTTTGGGGTGGAAGGTTTGGGGATTCGGCATGCGACATCCCAAAGACTTCCTTACATCTAAGCCCGCGCCATAGGCTTAAATGGCCTACCCATAGGCCCCTAAGTAGTTCCTTTTTGTGGTCTATATTTAGAATCCTATAAGGTAATCCCCAAAAAGGAACTACTTAGGGGCCTATGGGTAAACCCTGAACCCAACCTGAACCCCGAAGCCCTAAACCTTCAACCCTAAACCCCTAAACCCCTAAACCCTAAGCCCTAAACACCTAAACCCCTAAACCCTAAACCCTAAACCCCAAACCCTAAACCCAACCTGAACCCCGAAGCATGGCCTTCAAGACATCGCAGGCTCCTGGTGTGGGGCCCTGCGCAGGTTGAAACGGGCCCTATGAAGGTTGCAAGAGGGTTGGGTTTAGGGGTTAGGGTTTAGGGCTTTAGGGCTTAGGGTTTAGGGGTTTAGGGTTTAGGGGTTTAGGGTTTAGGGGTTTAGGGCTTAGGGTTTAGGGGGACCTATGAAGCTGGCGCGCATGTGGCGCTTCAAGGCCTGGTGGCGGCTGCTTTGCCAACGTGGGTTTTCACGCGCAACGACAAGTCGCCATCGGTCGTAGCGCTGCGTGTGGGCTTGAACTAATGTGGGGGCCTAAATAGTTACCGATACGAATTTGGGGGTTCCTTATTATGGTGATAGTATCATGTACCCCAAACCCCCAATTCTGATTATTATTAAGGCCCCTATATTACCAGTACATGAAACCGTGAGGCCCAAAGGCCTCAAATCCTAAAGCCCGAGACAGGGCTGTAAAACACTGACAACCCTAAAGCCCCCCCGAACTGAAAATCAACCCTAGAGGCCTAAACCCCAAGATGTTGAATCCTAAACCTCAAGAATCCACTAAACCCTAAACCCTAAACTCCTTTATGAAACCCGATGAGCTTTCTCTTCATAGGCTATCCAGACCTCTCTGGCGCCTTCTCCACCTCCGGTTGTGCCTGCTCCGGTGGCTTCCACACCTCGGGTGGGGGGCCCTGTGCTGCGGCATGGGGTAGGGTCCCGCAGGAGCTCTACGGTTCTGTAGGGTTCCGCAGGAGCTCTAAGGTTCTGTAGGGTTCCGTAGGAGCTCTGAGGTTCTGTACTGTAAGGGTACGGCGTTCAGTGAGGGGTTTCACAGCGCAAAAGGGGGTTTTGGAGTATAGGGTACGGGATGGTGGTGGCGGTGACGATGGCGGTGGTGGTGACCATGTTGACGGGCATCACAACGCTAATTGTGCATATGCGTGTGATGAGGAAGGTTGCGGGTGATGGAAAAAAGATGAAACGCGAGCGGTGACAAAACATGAAATATGCATATATGTTTCATTCTAGACTCCAACATTTTTTTCTGATTATGCTTGAGTCTGCGATGTCTGTGGTCATGCTCAGTTTCTGAGTCTTCATGGTGATGAGAACCATATTGTTGTCACCGTCACCAGCCCACCATGCACCACCCACCACCTATCACCCACCACCCGCGCAGCACCATGCACCACCCACCACCCACCACCGACCAACCACCACCCACCACCACTATCATCATTGCTATCCTCGTCTTCGTTAAATCTGCATCGCCATCAGCCTTATGGTTGGTGCAGCTCTCCAGGCTGACCCGAAGACGGTGGAGGAATTCTCTGCCAAGATGTTCCTGGAGGTCCCCAGAGTATGCCTTAAGCAACTTTCTCAATGCCTGCTCATTTGTAGGGTTTATTTACATGAAAGCATTCCCATGACTACGACTTGTACAGCAACTGGACTCCAGACACCCTAAACCCTAAACCCAAACTTCAAGCCCAAACATCCTAAGCCCTAAACCTAAACCCCAACGGCCTAAACACAAACATCCTAGGTCCTAAACCCTAAACCCTAACGTCCTAAACCCAAACATCCTAAACCCTAAACCCAAACGTCAATTGGCTCTCTGTCTCTTTCATGCCGACCTGCTACTTTGGAACCTCGCCTGGCATGTCCCAGTTGTGAGAGCGTAAACCCAAACGTCCTAAACCCAAACATCCTCAACCCTGCTAAACCCAAACATCCTAAGCCCTAAACCCTAAGCACGAGAGCGCGGAACACAACTTGGTTAGTCAGTTAACCCTAAACCCTAAAGCCCTAAATACTGACCCCTAAATCCCTAAACACTGACCCCTAAGCCATGTGTTGTTCAAACCGGGCGTTTTGTTAGGTCACGGAGCAACGTCTAGAGTCGGAGTCACGGTACTAAGGTGTGCCGTGTTTGGGGGTTTGGAGTTGAGGGTTAGGGTTCGGGTTTAGGGTCTAGGGTCATGTGTTTTTATGGGGTTTTGCACTGCATGCTACTGCTTCTGCTCATGCCACGCCCGCCACTGCTGCGATCCCTATTGCTGGGGCTGCCTTTCTAGCTTATGCTACGAAGCTTCGGCTGCCCTGCTAGGCTAGGGGCATGTGCCAGATTGGGCAGGTTTGTCACTTAGGCCAGCATCCTTTGCATGGCACCCTACTGATGACATAATCAGCAGAGCTTCGAACAAGAATGAGGCTGATTTGCTCGATTGCCGGAAAGAGCATAGTGACCAATTTGGTCCATGCATGTTGCAGCTTATGGGTGCAGTAGCGCCTAAGCTAACCCTTACAGTCCTTGTATGGTCAAGAGGTATACCATGGTCGTCACGGTAGGGTACGGCAGCTTAGAATAGCTGCGGCCGCAGCAAGTGCTGAGACTTTCATAGACCGGGATGCCACGATGCGCTACGCAATCGCCTGCCTAAACCTGAAGCCTTAATTAACTCGTGAAAACTATAGGGCCCTACCCTAGAAACCCTAGGCCTGAAATCTGCGACAAAGGCTTTCTCCGAGAAGGGCCGGCGTCTGGACACTCTGCACTGGCCCCAGCAGAGAGATCCGAAACGAGTGCAAGGCTGCAGGGCTTACTGTACTGCCCAAGGTCCAAAAACTGCGCCGCAGCCACTTACTAATTTTTCAGATGATAGTCGCAAGTCTCATTGGTCTTTGTTTGTCATGACCAGTCTTGGCGAATGCAATGACTGCAATGATCTCGTTATATCGCTGTGCAAAGTTGCCTCCCACACTGGTCTTGTCAGACGGCGTTTCAGCAGGGGTTTCGGCGTCGTGGTTTGGGGCTATCCGGCTGTGTACCTTCGCGGTTTGGTTACTGTAGTTGCCCGAGCCGCTTGGCAGCTGGGGCCTGGTCCCTCAGAAAAGGACAAACCTTAAGACCCTAAGCCCTAAAACCATCCATAAACCCCAACAAACCCTAAAGCCTGAAAGCCCTAAAGACACGGGATTCGCCTCGTGTCCCTTCTGAAAATGACAAACCCTAAAACCGCAAAGCCAAGGGATTGGCAATGCCCCAGGCGAAAAGCATTTGAAGCGGGCGGAACAAACGAACTCTTCCCCCTGCAGCTCACCCCCCCCAAACGGATCCTAGCATAGAAAAACAGCACCTGCCAAGACAGAACCAGAGAGCGCCAAATCGAAAACACCACACCTTTTATAACATCTACAACCTGACAAAAATGCTAGGCTGGGAAACACCGCATCTTCCACCAACTCAACACATCCTTTCAATAGAAACGCAACCACATCTTCGGAACCGGCATCCTTCCCAGGATGCGGAGCATCGCGGAGGTGCCAGCGCCCAGTACAGGATTTCGAGATTATGGCAGTCGTTAAGGTTATTACGGTTTCGGGCTCAGGTATTTAGGGTCTTCTGGTTAAGGGTTGTACTGGAGCTTCCCCTAAAACCTATTTGTAAGTGCCCTATAATTATATTCATTGTGGGGGAGCGGGTCTGTACGTTGTAAGTGTTCTTGGGTGTATAGCCGTGGTCTAGACGGTTTCGATAACGGGCGTTGTAAGGATCTTTTTCAACAATGTGGTTTAACCCCTGAAAAGGTTGGAGGGGTTACACGGCTTACGACTTTAAGTAGGAGTTAGGAATTCGGACGCCCGAAGATCCCACAGCGAAAGCTTGCATTCACTGCCAATCATGGCCCTAAACCCCTAACCCTGTCTTGAAACCGTCCGAGAGTGTTAGAAAATCTGAGTTTGGAGAGCCGGAAAGGATTCAATCCCCCAAAGGAACCGCATCTCGTGAGGGCCCGGACCCGCAGCCTACGCCCGAAATCCCACATACAGGGCAAGGACATCCGCTGGACCCCAAACCCCAAGATGGGCAAGAAGTTCTGCGACCAAGATTCTGAGTGTTTCGGAGGCCGAAGCGCAGATCAAGCAGCGAGAGCAGCGATGTCAGCAGTTGCAGGCCCAGCCAATGCCTGTGTAGTCTTGTGGTTTGTGGGTTCTGGCATGCATGCACCTAGTTAGTTGGGCACTCTACCGCGTAATGTCGGATTCTGATTACGAAACCCTGGCCCCATAACCCCAATGTAGTAGGACTCATAATATTAAGAACCCTCATAAAGACAGGGTTTCTTAATCAGGTTCATTCAGGTTCCTATATCAAGCTTGAGGATCCGAACATGTGTTATGCAGGCTTGGGTTGAGCCTTCCGGGTCCGTACGATACAGCGCGGATCCTAGGTTTAACGGCCGACTTACATAAGCGATGGGTATGATGACTAAAAGGATGGACCAGGATGCCACTTGTTTTGGCGACATCGACATCCTTGGTTTGCGACTTAATTCAAAGCCCGACCCTAAACCGTAGCCGCTATAGCCCTAAACCCTAAACCTAAACCCAAAACCCCAAACCGGCCACAACCTGGAGCCAGAGCCCGGAAACCCTCTCAGCCATGAACTCCGAGCCCGAGAGCCTCGACCCCAAAGCACCGAAAGGATTCCGCCCTAAGCCTAAGCCCCAAGCCCTCATCCAAACTACAAGAAGAGCTGCATAAAAGCTCCTGATTAAACTCCTCATGGAACCCTTCGTAGATCTTCTATAGAACCCTAAACCCGAAACCCTACCCTACAGATCCCTAAACCCTAGATCCTAACCCCTAAACCCTAAATCCTAGAGAACCCTAAACCCTAAGCCCAAACCCCAGATCCGGGAGAGGCACATGTGTCGCAGCATAAGTTGGAGCTGGCGCACCTCGACCTCGACTTCGAATGGCGCCCCGGAAGCTTTTTTTTCTTGTAGCCAGAAGCTAAACTACAATATAACATCTAGTCATGATAAGTAACGATTATAGTATGTAGACATGCAATTGTTGATTTTCTTCCTTTTTTTTACACCTACAGAAACAGCCTCGGAGGTGCTCGAAGCTTCTCGACTCGGCGGAGGCGCGGCGCGGTGACCTGCAAGCAGCCCAAAGGACCTCCGATATCAGGGCTCTCTTTGGGGTTCCTTTTGGGGGTGTAGGGTTTGCAGGGTTTACCCTAAATCCTAAACCCCTACACCCTTTCATATAGGGTTTAGGGGATGTTTAGGGTTTAGGATCTTGCAGGTTGAAAAAAGGGTTAGGAGTTCAGGGTTTAGGGTCATGTGTATGAAGATGAATCGACACCTCAGTCCGTGCTGAAAAAGAGGCCAAGTGTCAAGGACTGTGCCTAAACTCAGGACCTTCGTCTCCTGTTTGCCCAGCAGTCCCAAGGCCAAGGCCACCCCAAACCCTAAACCCTAAAGCCTAAACCCTAAACCCCGAGACCCCGGGCTTCACCAGTTCAGAACCCCGAAACCCCCAAAAAAGTCCCTGCTGAACGCGAAAGCCCCGAATCATATAGCATATACATTGGACCCAAAGTACCTATATAGGGACTACTCTAAGGCCAAAGTATATTATACTATTTAGCATGGCCTTGTTTCGCCTTTTTTTCTGCAGCTTCGCTGCAGGAAGCTCTTGGGCACACTCCACGGGAAAATGTACGAGAGACTCGGCTGATAATGTAGGGGCCCTTAATAATAAGAATAGGGTTTTGGGGTATACTCTACTATAGTTATTATCAGGAGCCCCCCCAAAATAGCATTGGTAATTATTTAGGCTTCTATATTATCTCTCAGGCTTCCGGTATTACGGGCTCAAGGACTCTAGGACTGCTACTTGAGGAAAGGAGTCCGTTGGAACAACCTAGGACTAAGCATTTTCCATAAAGTCTCGTCGCTCCAACGCTCGAAAAAACGAGGTCTGAGATGTGGGCCATGGTGCAAAGGATCCCAAACACGGAACAATTGAAAAGGATGGGTTTGAACCCCGAACAGCCATATGAACCTCTTTAAGACCCTAGATGCCCTATAAGCCCTCAACCATTTAAGTTCAGACAAGTACTCTGTGTCGCACCCTGTGAATTCAACTCGGCAACCGTGAGACTCGAAACCTCAAGAGTTTAGGGAGTTTAGGGCTGAGGGTTTGGGGGTTTAGGGCTTGGGGTGTGGGGTTTCAGGTTTGGGGGTTTGGGGGTTCGGGTTTGAGCTATGGAGCTTCGGGTTTGGGGTTGAGGGGTCATGGTCCAAGCCCCGAAGACTGGCGCTGCCCCCTTCTGTAAAGCCATATAGCCCATTAAAGCGTCGGGAACAAACTCATACTGAGCCCTAAATCCTCACCCGACATCCTTATAAACCCTAGAGCCCCAAACCCTGAACCCTGAACCCTAAACCCTAAACCCTGAAATCCCCCATAGACCGAGAGATCCTGGGATATCCTCTTCTTTCAAGGGTTTATGGTCCCAAAGGGACGCTATGCAGCCATGTCCAAGAATCCCACAGGGCGCACGCACCCCCGAGCCCTTCACCCTGAAGCTATGCCGTAAGTCCTAAACTGAAACTGTCGGAGTTGGCTTTCGGGCGTGTGATGTGGGAAAAAAAACCCCAACTCCCCATGCAGAACACTCAACAAGCCCGCCCGAAACCGAGCAAGAGCAAAGCCCCGCACAACCCCTCTACACACCTATTGGGCAGTTCTCTAAACTTGGGTCCGTCTTTAGGTCCATAAGAGGGCCCCAAAAAGTCACCCTAATTTCGAACACGACCCTGTTAAATAATCCCTGGACAAGACCGCGAGAAAGCCCAAAGCACGAGGTTGGCGGACGTGACGACCGCGCCCCTCACGCGCGAGCGCCCAGCACTCTCCAGAGACACTTTTTGTGCCTTAAAATACGATTTTTTCAAAAAGTGCATAGGGCTTTTACAACCTAAAAACTATGAATTTGACACCACGGGCCCCATCGAGGATCTGCATGTAGTCGCGTTTCTAATGCCTAGCCTAGTTGTCTTTAGGTTCGGACAGCCACTGCACAGCTTCCAGAGAGTTCTTCAAAAGAAAGCTTCACCCTAAACCCTCCCTAAGATTCCATATACACAAAGCAAGTATGTAGAAGCATGAATGGTTAGACTTAGACTCCGACTCCCTCTCTCTATACATGTACATAAACATACTTATACATATGTGTATATGTATATATATGTATACACATCACTTTTATGTTCCTACATAAACACACACACGCACACATACATACATACATACATACATACATACATACATACATACATACAACCTACGTGCGTACGTACCTACGTACGTACGTACGTACGTACGTACGTACCTACCTACCTACCTACCTACCTACCTACATACCTACGTACATACATACATACATACATACATACATACATACATACACACATGTGTGTGTATATATATATATGTATATATCGTAGTGATTTGCGGACCCGCCATGTGGGAGCCAAAACATGCACATTGTCGGTGTATATGTACACGTATGTGTATGTATGCCCATCAACAAAACCATCTATGTGCACACATGTAGATCTATATCTATATATGCTATATATGCACTTACATACACACGTATTCACATTCTTCTCGTATTTCTATTCCATCTTAGAATCTCTGTATATACATATACGCACACAGACACACACACACACAAACATATATATATATATGTACACACACACACACCCGTGCATGTATTTAGAATGAATTCATGTTAGCATTGAAAAACACCCTTCAACTTGCTTCCCTTGTCCTGGTCGAGGTCTCGCGCGGTGGAAGGAAGCAGATCCCCTCGTGTACCAAACCTTTCAGCGTCGTGCTTAAGATGAGCATGGTAGTACAAGAGCCGAAATGGTGCAGGACTGGGATTTCAGGGGTTGGGATCCAGGCTGGTAGTGCAAGACCCGAAATCGTTCAGGGCTGTAGGGGTCTAGGGTTGCTAAGAGTCAAGAGGGTGTAAGGCACGGTAGTACAAGAATAGGAACTGATTAATCTTAGGAAGTTAGGAAGTGCAATTGCAGATCCTTGCTCTATACAGTGGCTTTGCAGAAAGCAGGGGACTGTCGAGTAAAGACGCCCAAATGAATAGAATCCTGAACATAAGCACCAACCTGCACTTGAAGTGTTGAGCAGCCCCACATAGCTCGACATATTCCTCGGCTCGCAGGAGCTACGAGGGCGAGAGAGATTCGTATTTCGGTTCTTTCATTGCTGAGCAACTTGCGTTTCACTCCCACTGGGCACTTCCACCCCTGAAACGGTAACGAGGGATTTCAACTTAGCGCCCAAACTCTAGACGAAACCCGAATTGCCAGTCAGGACGTTCTGAAACCCAGCCCCAAACCTAAATCCGGCAAGCCCTCTATCCAGGTCCTCAAAATCTAGCCCGAAATCCTTGTAACCCCACGGGGTTGTGGAGGTGTGGAAGAACACGATTCAGGGCGTCCTGCCGAACTGGGCAGGAGCTTTGTTCCAAGCCTTGCCATCGAGAGAGTCTGTGGTTGGGGTTCAGGATGTAACCCTAGGCCTTTAAACCCTAGCCCAAAACCCCAAACCCTAAAATGCAACATCCTACAAACCCTCAACTTCGCCCGGCTTTGCCCAGTGTCAGTGAGCTTCAAAAACGCCCTAACCAGATCCTAAGCCATTCACAGGTCAGAGGTTAAGTTTCTGGGGCCCAAGGGCCCGGCCCGGAATGCCAAAAGAAAGCTCAAGTTGCGGATTTACTATCGGGGCCTACAGAAAGCAATAGCAGTTCTTCCATGTAGCCCCATGAAAACCCTAAGCCCTAAACCGCAGCCCCATGAACAATCCGGCAGCGGATCCCTTTGAGCAGAGCTTCGAGCGGAGTACCCGAGCTCGGACTATGAAGTTCCTATATATAGATATAGATACACAGTTTATATGCAGATACACGTATACATATATGAGATTGAGATTGTAACCACTTTACTGTCAACGGAAGCTTAGGGTTTCGTGGCCGTAGGGCTTAGGGCATTTCCTCCCGTGTCTTGGGGACAAGCATGCGAGGGAAGGCTCGGCTGCAGAAGTTTGCTACGTGCAGCCCGCGCGCCTCTGTCGGCGCAAGAGAAAACAGACCCGTTGCCGAAGAAGCCCTACACCGCAGCATGTTTCTTGCTGTATTCCCCAACGGATCCCCACACTGTATTGACTAGACCGACATGGTACCTCAAGTGATGGTGGTGGGATGTACAGAATAGAGCGACATTCTTATTATACTGTAGATGCCACCAATCTACCCTAAACCTTGAACCCCTATCACTTGAGCTGCACGGATCACCCCGCCAGAGCTCATGCTATACACGAGCGTGGGGAGAGTTAGAGGTCGATAGATAGATAGGTAGAGAGAGAGGGAGGTAGAGATAGATAGATAGGTAAAAATACAGCTGTACAGAGAGATAAACAGGCAGACATAGAGACTGAGAGACAAAGAGAGGCATAGAGAGAGAGGGAGTAACAGAGCTGGATTTGGGCTACAACAATCTGGCCACACTGCCGGAAGGTGTCTTACAATCAGCTGGCCACACTGCCGGAAGGTGACAGTATGACCGAGAGGAGTTCAAAGAGCGATAAAGTGAGCTAGGAGTTGCCTGCTGGGACTTCCACACAGTTTATTGATTCCCAAAGCATAGCTCAGGAAGGATATTTTTTCCTGACGCCTCTCAATCAGCAGCCTACAGCTCAAGATCCTTTATTAGGGTATAGTTTCTTTGTTAGTGTTGGGTTGCAGAAAGCTGACTGACTGGTTGCATCCCAGCATGTGGGGGGTGGTGTTTGGAGGGAAGCGCAAACTCGAGCACTGATTGCACACCACGCTACCACTTGCAGAAACAAGCATGCACCTTCGCTACCCGAGCTCCGACAGTCACTGGAGTAACGAGACATCCGAACGGCTTGCTGAGCTTGGGACGTGGCAGCTGCTGTGGCTCAGAGGTACATGCGCGAGCAGACTCCATCGTGTATCCATGTAGTTTCACATTCTGAGAGGGTCTTGTTCCCCATGGGACGGCTTGCTTTCGGCTTCGGGTCGTGAGTTGGACAGTGGAGGCCACTCGTACACTTGCCACGCGCAGCCACAAACCCTAGACTCCCAGAACATGAGAGCTGTACAGGTCCCAGCAGACTACCAGGAGCTCTGCAATTCAGAGCCACAGAGAGACTTCGGATTAAATCAGGGCCTAATCGTAGAGGCCGAAGCCGCTCCACCCGTGCGTCGGGACTTCCTTTGGGGCGATGGCCGCAGCAGCTCAGAGGAGAGTGCCCTGAGATGGCTGGAGACATCGAGGCCTCCAGGGCCCTTCTCCAATGGTTCCGGGTCCAGGGCCTAGGCTTTGGCGGTTTAGGGTTTAGGGTTTAGGTAGGGTGGGGGCTCAGCAAACATGCGCGATGCTTGTCATCGTGTGCCTCTCCCGGCCCGCTTCCCAAGTTCCAGTGCAAAAAAACGGGTAGAGAGTACACTAGAAGCTGACGCACAAATGCAGAGGCCGTAAGCCTGCAAAAGGTAGGCTCGAATTTCCGAAATGCCGTGCTTAGTGCAACTAACAAAACTCCAAAAGTTATCCCCGAAACCTGCTAGTCAAAGATTTAGCATCTTGAGCTTAGGGGCTTTCAGACCTCGGAGGATCTTCGCTGAATCAACAAACCCCGAGTCTCCTAAAGATGCAGAATCCTAGACGGCCGTATCACCCGGTGTCAGTCCTAGTGCAAGGTGTGAGAGAGAAAAGAAAAGTGCACATGCACACACTGCTGCAAGGAGACTTTCTTCGATCCCAAAGCCCCCAGAACCTGCCCCTAAATAAGACCCCCGGCTCCTAAATTCTCATCCGAACCGAATGCCTCACGCTTGACCTGTTCTTCTTGCCGTTTAACTCGAAGCTCAGACTTGAAAGCTTAGGAGCTTGAGAGTTTAAAACAGAAGGCTGTGAAGACTTTAGGGAGGGGCTTTAGGCAAAAAAAGCACTGAGTTTGTGCATCTGGCTGCCAGGAAAGGTGTTGGGCATGAGGGGTATCGCGGACGGCGCGCATTCCCCCAAAGCCTGGCCGCTCTAGAACTCATAGGTCCGCCCACCCCCCAAGCTCTTGACCCCTTTGCGGCACCGTACGTCCTTTCTGTAGTCCTAAACCCTGTGGGCTCGTCCTTGCCAAGTAACAGGCAAAGAAGCCTTAAGGGTCTGAATCCTGAAGCCTAAACCTTACTGTTTCACCTCAGGCCAGCAACATTCGGGTGGCTGTTCGCTGTCGGCCCTTCAATGCTCGAGAGCGTGCAGAGGCTTGGGGCAGTGGGTGGTGACTTACGGCCTTCGAACGTTAGGGCCCTTTAGGCTTTAGGGTCCAGCGCAGTGGGTGTTTCTGGCTATGTTGCGTTTTTTAGGTCTGGGATTCAGGGCATTGGTGGGTTCTGGTTCATACAAGGATGGTTGGTTTTTCTAGCATAACCATTTCAAGCTTCAGGTGAGCTGCTGGAGCCAAAAGGTTAGCAGATGTGTTTTTTGGTTCGTCCTTCAACTGGCGCGGACAGTTGTATATGAGCAGCGAGCCTCAACGAAAGTTCCCCCTTTTGATTCAGTGTAGTCCTGGTACGACCCCAACTGCCAGCAGTTGTTTCATTTCTACTACTTCCACAAAGCGTCGTGGTCCTGAACCAGAAGCATTGAACCGAATACCGTGAACCCTGAAGCCTTAAAAACCCCACATCTTGGGGCCTTAATGTTTCGAATACGAATTTGGGGGAGAGTTGGACGATAGTGTGCTGCCATGAGGTGTGCTAAATTACCCTAGCCGAAACCCCAAAACCCTAACTGAGTAGGCTGTTATCGAGTCGCACGAACCAGTATGGCTGCAGACCTTGCCAGGCTTGTCCGAGTCTGAGTGTCAACAAAGATAAGCCCAACACCCCAAACCCGAAACCCTAGTGAGAGTCGAAACCCCAAACCCTAAACCCTAAACCTTAAACCCGGAACCCTAAGCCCTAAACCCTAAACCCTAAACCCTTGCCTGGAGCCACATAATATATGCATATATAAGTCGCCCAGGGGGCCGTGAAGACTGCCCTGTCCTGTGATGAGAGCTCGGTCCAGGCCAGAGACTGGCGCTCGAAAGAGCTTGGTCTGGCTCGGTTGTCTTATTGGGTCACAATGTATCATTTGCGGGATATTTCTGATGTAAGGGGTAGTATTCGGCTTTGGTGGTTTTTTTGGTGGTTGATAGGGGTTGACATATGAGGTAAACGAGCTTATACAAGTTTCGGGGTATTTGCATGCCGTTTGTCAGTGCTGTTTGACACACTCAACCGGCAACACTACAGCAAACCTGGCTGCAAAGGCTGAAGGCTTGCCGTAAGGGCTCATGAGCGGTTAGATACCCTAAGCCCTAACTATTTTTATTTGTGTGGTTTTTTAATACCGTATACTCAAATCCTAACTTGTGAGACCAGACTTTCGAATGAAGGATGCCACATTGCTGACCGGGGATCGGATTCCTGTTGGCGGCGGCCCCTACAGCAAATTGGCACTCCGTCAATCCGAACCCCCCCAGGGCTGTGCCATAAGCGTAATACTGTTTAAGGTCTAGAGTCTAGAGTTTAGTGTCTAGGCACGGTTGAGGTTGCCAGACTGTCGATGGCATGTTTCTTGCAGGTGATGGAGTGCACGCGGCTGCCGAAGGAGTTCAACTACGACCATGTCTTTGGATGTGCAGATACGCAGGAGGCGATGTATTTGCGTAGTTAAGCTCCCGCTTTTACTCCTTTGCTGTTCCCACCCCTGCTCTGCCGCTTTCTCCGTGTCTTTGGCGGACTTGCGATATTGCTACAGCTGCTTCTAAGAGTGCTGTTGCCGCTCCTGATGCTGCTGATGATTGCTATTCCTGCAAAGATTTCGACATATTTCTCCCCACTTTCGCTCCTGCTCTGTTCTACAACACACACGGCTGAGCTTGTCACGGCGTGCCTCTCCTCGTCCCCCTCTCCACTCACTCCTGACCGTGCCCTGTCCTTTGCAGTCACCTGCCACTTCTACTGCTTGCTGCAGCTGCTGTTACCAGCACCACCCCCGACCACAACTGCGATGCCTGTTTCTACCATTACATCTCCTCCTGCTGATATCTGCTACGCCACAACCACTATGTTGCCACGTCGTGCTTGCATCCGGAACTGTTCCTTGGGATATGCAAGTAGCACAGCGACACAAAGAACACAGAGCAAACTACTACAACCCTGACACACTAAAGCTCGAAAGCCGCAACATCCAAAGAAGCATAACAGCTCTCAGCCCTGGCCCGAAAGATGCAGGTGGTGTTCCAGGCAGTCGGCCTGCATCTCCTGGAGAACGCCATGAATGCGTGCCCACGAACCACGCGAAGCAATTTCGAGAGTAAGCACTTCAAGGCTGCATAGAGAAATATGAGGGCAGTGATAAAAAGACCTCAATGCACGCTGTAAGGCACTGTAAGGGCAATGAGTGGCATTTCATTGTTTAGCGATGTATGTGCTCGCAGCATCTACCTTGTAGAGAACAAACTTTCAAGAATGGCCCCGGGCACGCAGATTGAACCTTGCCCGACAGAAACCCTAAACCCTTTCAGGGATTCAAGACCAGAGAGGCGAGATGCTGCCGTCTGGCGAGAAGGGCTCGTCGAACCCGCCAAGAAGTACAAGCATACTGCTTCGAAGGGTCCGATGACTTAGTAACAGCATTTTTGAGGCCCCTCATATTCAACAATGAGCTCGAACCCTCAGGGTTTCACATCTTCGGAGCTGCAGGTTTGGGTGCCAGGTACAATGGGTGCATCTTCGCTTATGGTCAGACGGGGAGTGGCAAGAGCCACTCCATCATGGGCGATGTGGACAGCAAGGCTTTGCTGGGTGGTGGATGTCGGAATTCGGAATCCCGTATCCTCCCTCCGTCGAAATCAATTCTTGCTCGTCTTTCTTTACGGCGTTAGGTGGGCATATGAGTGCTGTTCCGCTTGTTGCTA
Source organism: Symbiodinium necroappetens (assembly GCA_905231915.1). Taxonomy (NCBI): domain Eukaryota; class Dinophyceae; order Suessiales; family Symbiodiniaceae; genus Symbiodinium; species Symbiodinium necroappetens. The sequence goes on along the minus strand of CAJNJA010040097.1, from coordinate 13,419 downwards.
TGTGTTTATGGCACCCAGTATAGCAGTAAAGGCACTGTTGTTCTAAGCAGCACCCGAAGAGGGACTTTGTCAGACATGGAGCCGAACACCACGCAGGCATTGGGGTTTGGGGTCACCAGGTGCTAGGAAGCCCTGAACCAATCCCCGTACCACCGTCAGTCTTTCCTAAGACCTTCAACCCGACCTAAGCCGGAAAGCCACCTAAATCCGAAAGCAAGGAGTGACCCATCGCTTGCCGCATGTTTATCCTGTAAAATATAAAGCCCCATAAAACCCGCGAAGGGTAGTATCTTAGAGAACCCTCATAGACCCTTACAAACCCTTGTAAAACCGTAGAAAGCCCTGTAAAGCCCATAGACAGGCACGCTGATCTCTATGCGAGCTGTGCAGGTCGAACAGGGCATCCTTCCCCGGGCTTGCACCCGCTTGTTCTCCATGCTGGCTGGGCCGCCTGGGATATGGGGTGACAATGTTCTAAGGGGTTGGGCCATACTGCAGGTTGCACTCAAAGCCAGCCTGGGCCCAGGGTTTGTACAGGGCTTTTGGTTTCAAGCTTTAGGGTTTGGCTCAGATTTCAGGGATTTTGGGCTTAGTGCCCTGAGGTGGTGATGCTTTTTAGGTCGAGATTTGAAGTTTAGGGTTTAGGGTTTGAGGTTTATCAGGCTTCGGGTAAACCCTAAACCAAGCGAGGGAAAGGAGGGACAAGGAATCAGAAGCCCTGGCAAAGAGTGAATCTCCTTCCTGCTGAATCTTGTGCTGTACTGTAAGCCCCCCAAGGGCTCACAGAGCGGCCTGTCTCGGGCCCTTAAGGCTTAAAGCCCCAGGCCCAAAGCCCTTAAGGCTTAAGCCCTAAGCCCTAAACCCGTAAGGCGTAAACCCGAAGCCCTTTAAACCCTTCAGGCTCATGGTTGCCGGATTTGGGGCCTTCTGGCCTTACGTAGGGCTTTAGGGTTCAAGGCTTGGGGTTCCAGAGTTTAGGGCTTAGGGTTTAGGGTTTAGGGCTCAAGGTTTAGGGTATAGGGTTTCGGGCTTAGGGTTTAGGGTTTTAGGGCTTAGGGTCTCAAGTGTAGTGTTTAGGGGGTTAGGGTGTAGGCTTATAGAGCTTTCCTGAAGCCAATGCCTTCGGCCATCCTTGAAAGAGCGGCCTGAGTGAAGAAGGATAGTTCCTCTTCAGATGATGCGATAACGACGCCCCCCCAAACCCCGCAATTCAGGGCCCACCATATCCCTTAACCCTAAACCCCCAAACCCCCTTCCGACACCCCGGACTAGCCGAATTGCTAAGGTCGAAGGTCCCTGTAGGCGAGGGTCGGGGTAAAGCCATGGCCGAGGATTTTCGCAGCATTCAACTTCGAGTTTCAAGTTGTCAGCACTTCGATAGGGGCCTAAAGGGGCCTAAAGACTGCTGTTATGGGTTATTTTAAAAAATATACCCCATCCTAGTTACTTTTGACCATACATTACACCCCTCTGAACCCTCCTTCGCAACCCCACCCCTGCAACATCGCCAGTCTAAAGCCTCTCCCACACTTTTTAAAACTTTCAGCATCTCAAACAAAGCCGCTAGAAGACGCAAGAAAGCACATAGCATGTAACTCTCTCCAGTGCCCGATAGGCCCTGAACCCGACTCTAGTAAAGCCGCTTCTCAAGCACTGCAAGCCACCCGAAAAACTTAAGAGCTCCAAAGAGCCCTTAACCTGCTCCGCGAAATTGCGAAGCCCGAAAACGGCTCCGCAGGAAGACCGGCGTCAGGAGAAGGGCTTCGAGGCTCGAGCACTCCGAGCCCTTTGCCTAGTAGCTGTGTCGGGTGGCTTTCAACCATTTTTCGGACTTTTAGTCGTGAAGGTCTGGATTTTTCGTTGGAGGGTGTGGATGAACCATTTCTTGATTTGCCTCAGTAGGGAGATGCAGTAAATGGTGTTCTTTCCATGATCAAGTTCCCGGATAAGAGCCCATGTAGACAGAGTATGTGCTGGGGTTCAAGAGGTCAGGGTTTACAGTTCAAAATCCCTTATAGTAGCCCCTGTTGTTTCCCGTTTAGGAAACTCCTGAAGGAGCCCTTGTTGTTGAAACCCGAAACTTAGTGATCGTAAGGCCCCGGACAGCGGGGGAATTGCGGTTCGAAATCCTGCAAGCTTGCTGTTTTTCCCTGGTAGGGGCCCCTTTCCCTCGGTGCTGTTGAGCCGGCCCGGTCCCTCCCAAGCCCAAACTCCTACACCCCAGGCAACAGCCCAGCCGTGTTGGGGGTCGTTTTTCGCTCGATGGAACATAAAGCTCTCAGCGGGATTCTCGACGCAAAGTGTGCAGGATTTCCGACGCCGAGTTCAGGAGGTTTTTTGTTTGGTATGGGGTTGAAAGTTTGGCACTTAAGGATCAGCGGCTGCAGGGTTCGTTCGACCAAGCTTCAGACTGAAGCCCGTTGCCCTTAATGAAGTAGCCTTGTAGGAACCCTTACAGCAAGTTCGTAGCACCTGTTTAGTAGCCCTACAGCAACCCTTGCCATGGAGCATCATTGTGAAGACAAAAATCTCAGAGGGAAGAGCTACATCGATTTCCGGGCACTCGATCGGAATTCCCGTGTTACATGTTATGAGAACTGGAGCTCGGGGGCATATTGTAGTATCTTGATGGAGGGGATGCTATTCCCGACTTTTGTTATGTACATATTATTCAGCAGCAGAGCAGCAGAGACGTAGGTGCGATATCCGTACAGATGCACCTGTGTTATCGACTGCAGCCGCTTCCACGTGCAGGCGACAGTTCTGGCAAGTTATTTGGAGATCTACAACGAGAAGATCTTCGACTTGCTGACAGGCAAATATTGAGGGTGGTTTTCATGTGCTTGTTGTGTTCAGCACACATTTGGGGGTGCATCCTCTGGCGAACCCCAGTTCTGAGAGCATTCACGCCAGACTCTTAGCCCACACCCGGCCTAAAGCCATAAAGCTGCAGTTGCTTCTAGTAGGAGAGTCTCGGGGAGAGCCTCGCCTGGCATGTGCAAGGGTCCGCCTCCAAATGCTTGCAGTTGTAGTCGTGGCGTGGTGGTGGTGCTGGCGGTGGTGGCGGTGGTGGCGGCAGCACAAATAGCAATCCTCGTCGTCGTCGTCTTAGCAGGAGTAGTGGTCCGTAGTCGTAGCTCAGGCATAGATGTAGTCGTGTCGGATCGTCGCCGCAGTAGCAAGTAGCAGCAGTAGCAATTCGTAGCAGTGTCATTAGCAGCGGGAGTGAGTGGCGGTAATGCAAGCAGCAAGGCGAGGAGCAGTATTGCAACAACCGAGACAGCACGAGCAATCACAAGGATATTGTTCATCACTGATAAAGTGGCAAGCTGAGACAAAAAAATGCGACAGCCAGGAGCATCGTAGCAACGATGGCGCTGTTTACAAAAGTAGAAGCATGTTGAAGACTGGTGACGGTTACAATACCCACTACTGACAACAGTGATGCCAGTAGTAATGGCATTTTTGACGACAAGAGCAACCATCGGCTCCCTAAAACCTAAACCCTAAACCTTAAACCCTAAACCCGAAAGCTTAAGCCTTAAACCCTAAACCTAAAACCTTAAACCCTAAAGCCCTCAACCTTAAAACCTAAACCCTAAGCCCTAAACCTTACACCCTAAACCCTCAACCCTAAACCCTAAACCGTAAAGCTTAGTGGTAAGAACCTTCGAAAAGCTCCTGACGGATTTCATTCCGCAGGCGGCCACCCCGGAGAGCTGCAAGTGCTAGGGACTCAGCGTCTTTCAGGGTCTGAGGGTCTGAGGGTCTAGGGTTTGGGGTTTAGGGTTTAGGGTTTGGAGAGTTCCTACACGAGTTCCTTCTCAGGGTCAGCGTCTTGTGTTTTTTTTTGAGAGGTGCCACCTTTCTATGCCTACGGCATCGATGTTGGATATATATATATACATACCCTAAGCCCTAAACCGAGTGCTGAAACCCCAAAACCGGGATGGATGTGTTTTTGGGGACGTGGGGCTGGGGGGTGTTGGAGCTCAGGCTCTAGGGCCCTGGATCTTTCAGGGGCTTTGGGGGTGTTTAGGATTTAGGGTTTAGGGTTTGAAACCCTAAACGGCCCTACACCGCAAAAGGTTAGAATGGCTTGAGGCGATGGCACAAGTCCTGATGCAGCAAAAAGGGGGGTTTGAGGGTCGAGGTTTAGGGGTTTCGGCCTTTCAGACTTAAAGGTATGGTATGGTTTAGGGTTTAGCGGAAAAGGGTTTAGGGCTTTGAGGGGTTGGAGTCGAAGTTGGGGGTTTGGAGAGTGCTTGGGACGTAAAGCCGCTGAGTCTATCCTAGGTAGCATTAGGGAGACTCCTTAAAGGGCACCCTCCCTGAACCCTACTTAAGGGCTCTCTTTTTAAAGGGACCTTATTGAGAGGGTCTATATCCCCAACAGTCCCCCTTGTCCTAAGTCCTAGTCTGGCGTCGTTTTGAGACTTGAAAGTTTACCCTTTCAGGTTTCATCGGAGGCTTCGATCCGAGATTTTGTGGCTTCGGGGGTTCCAGGCTTGATCTTCAGGACGGTGACGTTAGGCGGACGCCGATGTCTATCTATGTTCCCAAGGAGCCTTTAAAGGAACTGCCCCAAGAACCCCTAAACCCCAAAGCCCCTCGACCCAGAGCCCCAAACATCCCTCAATCCTGAAGACCAAAGTTCCTGATGAGCATCCTGAAGCCTTTAAGGAACCCCTTGCAGAACCCTTCAAGGAACCCTTTTCAAAGACTCCTTTTCAAAGATCCCCTTAAAAGATCCGTTTTAAGGCGAAACCACCCCGAGCTGGGCCCGATCGTCCCCCACCTCACGGAGTGCCCGGTGGAGAGCTTCGAAGAGGCTGGGTTCAGGAAGACCAATCCTACGGTTGTTGATACAAATCCTGCATTACCCATAGTAAAGAATATACCATAATTCCCATAATTTGGGGTCTTTCAGGTAATGCAGGATTTATATCATCAACAGTAGTACAGGTTTGGGGGCGGGGGCGGGGGCTTCGGGTCAAATTTAGTATATGCAAATATAGGTGTAATTAAAGGGTAGCCTTAGTATGTAGTGGTGAGGTTTCATGGGGTCTATGACCCCCTTTTTGCTCTTCGTACGTGTATCCGCGATTGATCTCATCGTGTGCCACTGACCGGTCATACATTTTGTGGTCTGGACCTGGGTGTCGCGTTTATTTGTGCGCTGCAATGATGGGAATCAAATCAACAGGACCCATGCCGGTTTAGGACGCAGGGCTTGGGGTGATCATTCGTTGTGAGAGATGCTCGGGAAGGCTTGTCATCTCATCCACGCCACCCCACGCCACTTCGGGTGGCCAAACCATCCTACCCTGTTCCTTGTTAGACTCTTTCAACTCGCTAGCATCACGATTTCTCTTCCTTCCTGCTTTCATTTCTCACTTGCTATGCACCAAAACACCAGGGGCCCCCGGGGTGATAGCAATGGTAGAGATAGCAGAAATAGCAATTGCAATGGACCGCCGGGCATGAAAGCAAGCCTACACTACCGATGAGTTCAGCGTTAGATTAGCGACAGGACTTGAAGAGGCTGCTAGCAGGGTAATTTTATCGGGTTTCCCAACTTTACCAAGAGGCTTTGGGGTTTTCAAGGGGCCCAGGTCCTGGCAACAACAGCTTTCGGGCAGATGAGGCTGCAACTACAGAGGCAAGATACACGTGTCCCACATTGGCCCAAAGAGCCACAGGCGTACGAGCTGCTGGACTTTGGCGCCAAGCGGCGGGCAGTGGCTGCCACGCAGATGAATGCAACGTCTTCCAGGCGGAAGCAAGCAGGGGAGAGAGATGCTGATCAAGTCGGTTCAGCCCTGAAAAGACAGATTAATGTTTAAAGCTGTGGTTCGCACTTGGAGCAAGCATGTGGATGCAAGGCACAGTGCACATCGTCTGTCAGCCCAGCCACAAGTTTCGATGTATTGGCCGCCTCGCAGCCTGTTGCCTCCACGGAGGTCACACGCAGTCTTCACCTTGCAGGCGGCCTTGTGATATTTGCCGACTTCAGAACTTGGTGCAGAAATCAGGTGAAGCAATGTCGCAAGCCCTGCAAATCATCATGGGGTCACAAGGCATAAGGCAGCAAACCACATTTTGAATATTCAGGCTGCTGTGTTTCAGGCTTCAGGGCATTTATTACCTTATGGCGTTACAGATTTAGGGGCTTAGGGTTGGGATTGTAGGGTTTGAACTCGTTGCACTCTTTTTTTAGTTGACTGCACCGGTTTTTATGCAAAAGCGGAGGGGTTGAGGGTTCAGGGTTCAGGGCTACAAGGCCGAGGGCTCTAGGGCCTTAGGCGTAGAACAAGGTTACGCTTGAAAAGAACGTCGGGGTCTAGCGGTTTAGGGGTTTCAGGGCCTAGGCGTTTCAGGGCCTAGGCGTTTCAAAACGTGTGGGATAGACCTTGCGCCAAGCTTCAAGGGTTCAGGGTTTGCCGATGGCCCAAAAGACCTACATTTTTAAGGAACTATCTATCTATCTATATATTTATATTTACAGATAGATAGATAGATAGAGACCATAATAAGGATATTCGGTTACAGGTAGGGGTTTAGGCTAGCGTCAATCAGGTGCGGATGGTTACAGCGAAGCCAGGCGGCCACATCGAGAGCCAGGCCGCGGGTCAGACCTTTCCCCAATCTAGGGTTGAGGGTTTAGGGTTTAGGGTTTTTGGGTCTTAGGGGTTCAGGGTTTAGGGGTTTAGGGCTTTAGGGGTCAGACCTTTCCCCAATCTACAAAACCTGAGCTCCCAGTGAGTTGCGGAGCTCTCGGTTTTCGATATTTTGATATATTTTGATAAGTTGTTGTGGCATTATAGTGTATTTAGCTTTATGGAGTTGTTTTTAGGCAGTTTCGGAACTTAGTTTACATTGCGCAGATAGTGTACATTGTACATGGTACGTAAGCCGCTGCCCTGACCCTGGTAGCTTCAACGAAGCTCCTCCAGAAGAGCTCAGGAAAGGAGGAGGCGTCGTAACGACAAAGTGATCATGGTCGGATCGGGCGCCCCCAAACCCTACTGTAAACCGTAGACGTGTAGGGTTTACGGTTTAGGGTTTGGGTCTAGCCGAGTTGTCCTCGTTCAAGAAGTGCGGGTACCGGAAGTGCTAGTCGGAGACGACAGTACGACATGTCCCAGGTTCAGAATTCAGCATTACCAATGGCAGGGGTAAAAAATTGAGGCCTTCCGGATTTGGGCTGCGGGTTGTGGCTTTGGATTTAAGTTTCATGGCTCATTTTTTTGCCAAAAAAAGTAGATGATGACACCTGAATTGCAGGGCGAAGCCCTGAAAATCCGGAGCACGTACGCATGGAGTCGTACACAGGTCTTGATGGCACCTTGGAGTCATACATGGGGGGGGGTTCCGGAAATAGGGGACCCTGTATAGTACCTTAAACATTAGGACCCTAATTATAAGGACCCCAAATTTAAGGTACCCCTCATTTTCGGAAACTCCCACATAGACCTGGACGGCCCTCAGACCTGCAACTTGGTACTCGGAACTGTGGCGTTGACCTTCCAGCCTGTATTGGGTGGTACTGTAATCCCTATACAGAATCCCAATTCATATTCCCTAAACCCTAAACCCTAAACACTAACCCCTAAACCCTAAACCCTAAACCCTAAGCCCTAAACCCTAACCCCTAAACCCTAAACCCTAAACCCCAAAGGTTCCCGATGTTGGACAAGTAACCAAGGGTTTCGGGTTTTGGGATCTGGGAGTCCTCGGTCAGTGGGGTGCCGGCATCCAGCAAGTCCAGGTCTGTTTCTTCGGGGGTAGGGTTTTAGGCCTTTTGGGCTAGGGTTTAGGGTTTTAGGGGTTTAGGGTTTAGGGGTTTAGGGGTTTAGGGTTGAGGGGTTTAGTTTAGGGTATAGGGCGCATCAAAAGTAGCACGACGCGTGCGGCGCAGGCAAAGATCCACTTCGTGGACCTCGCCGGCAGCGAGAGGCCATCGACCCAGAACGGACTGATACAGAAACCTCGGCAGATAAATTTGCTATCCTTGATTACCCTAAACCCTAAATTCCTAAACCCCCAAACCCTAGCCTAAACCCTACACCCGAAGAAACCCGAGACCCCGGACCCTCATAACCTGTAGCCCGCACGCTTAGAAGCACAGCTCTAAAGCCCCAAACCACCTCGGTTTTTCCTTTTGGGGGTCCCCCCTTCGATAGGCTTTGTGCTTGTTCTTTCGATTTGGGTTCCAAGACTTTGGGGTTTTTCAGTTGTTGAAAGCCCCCCAAAAAGTGCTTTTTGCTTGAAGAAGTTGGGGGTTTCGGAGCCTGGAAAAGTGCTTTTTGCTATAAGAAGTTGGGGGTTCGGGGCCTAAAAAAAGTGCTTTTTGCTATAAGAAGTTGGGGGTTCGGATGCTGGTTCAGTGTTTGGGATTCCTGGACCGAGCTGGCCGAGCAGAAAACCGCTACACCCTAAACCCCAACCTCCGACCCTAGCGCCTTACGCACCTAGACGCTAAAAACCCAAACCCTCCAGGGCCTGAACAGTGCAACCGAAACGGTTTAGGGTTTAGGGCTGCTGTGTACGAGGCCTGCTGTAAAAGGGTTTAGGGTTTAGGGTTGCAACCATTCAGTATTAACCTCCAGCCGACTCTGCACCAAGACCTCGCGTGGCTTGTCCGAGTGTGAGCGCCGAAACCCCTGGGCCCTTAGGGCCTAGGACTGAGCACTAAGCTCCCGAGCCCACAAAACCGTGGTAGAACCTGTACAAAGCCCATGGAGCCCTAAACCCTCAACCCCAAAGCCGAAAATTCTATTGGATTTTGGGGAAAAAAGCCGAAAATTCTGAAACCTCTTTCAGTCCTAAACCTTAAACCCCAAAGCCTTCTGAGGCAAAAGAAGTCTGGCGCAGCCGGAGAGCGGCTCAAGGCCTTTCCTCGTAGTAACAAAAGGGGCCGAAACCCTGAAGGGAGTACTCAGAATAGGGTGCTGTTGGCAAGGGTTCTTCAAAAGGGGTTCCATTATCCATAGGGTTTAGGGTTTAGGGTTCTACAGGGTTTGAGTATGTGGGTTGGGACCTGAGCAAGTAGCAAGAGGTGCAACAGTATTCCTTGAAGTTCCCTCTTTTTCAGTATCGTTGATCTCAAACCCCATTAAGGCCCTCTATGAACTCTCTAGATGCTGTTAAAGAGGGCTTGGGGTTGGTGACTTTGTGCGAAAGGCCACAGAATTTCAGACGCCGTTCGGTGTTGTTTTTTGTATTTGTATATAATTGAAAGCACGGTAGCTGAGTGCAACCTCGTACACCAGACTGGTCCCGCTAAGAAGCTCAGCAAGAAGGTGCAACACCACGGTCCAAGGAGGCTTGTGAAATGTCGTGAACCTGGCCTTGTGCCGATCGAGTCCCGGTAATTTGATGTCATGCGTGCGATTAAGCAGGCCAGTCAGGAATGCCGGACCATGTCCAATCAGAGATTTTGTGACCCATGGCCCATGATACTTCAGATCAGATTTGTCAGTATGCCCAGTCTTTCCCGATGCAGCAGATAGACCGAACAGCAGGAAGGCATTGGCATCAATCTGTCCCTGACGACCTTGGGAAGAGCCGGTGCCCGAGACGGGTTCAAGGGCTCTTGTTAGGGCTTTAGGGCTGAGGGACCAGGGCTGTATGGACTTTTGGGCTTTAAGGTTCAGGGTTTCTGGCTCAGGGTTGTGGGGATTGCGGGTTGCGCGAGGTCTGTCCACTGAAGGCCTAAGTTGTTTCAATCTCTCGGGAAAGAGCCTGACAACCCGGATGCTGCGAACCAGAAAAGGGATATATATCCAGCAGAATCTACCCAAAGACCTCAAGCCATAGACGGAGCCCCAATGCACCTAAGCCTCCAAGCCGACATGAGCCCGGGACTCGAAACTCTGGAAAGGATCGGAAAGCCGGCGGGGGAGGGCCTCGATCGCTCTGTGCAAGTGTTGCGCAAGCCCTTCCGCTAACGGAATTTCCGGATCTTCCGGCAGCGAAAGCAAAAACATGCTGAGGGTTTTTGCGGCGCCGTGGTAGACCCCTCCAAGAAACCCGTCTCCCCACCACAATCACGGCTTAAAAGGAGTAGATATCACCTCAAGGAGTCGGTTTTTGTTATGATGAGCCCCCAAAAAAATACCAAAAGAGGATCCCAGAAAGTAGAATAGGGCCTCAACCCGCCAGTTCCTGATCATGAGACCTACAACTCTCTAGACTCCCAAACCCCTAACAAAAGCAGCTGAGGGAGCGCACAGACCCCAAATAGCATGGTCCACCATATCGTGGGCACCACCCCCCCGTCCCCACAAGTAGCTCAAGGAGTGATCAGACCCGGGATGAGTCGGGTCCCTAATATAAGGACTACCCGCAAGTTGCTTGCGAGAAATACCGAAGCCTGAATGACTACCGTATTTTCCTCAACTTAGGGTTCCCCCTTTTGGATACTAAGCCTTAAAAGGATCCTTCCCTAAACCCTAAAGCCCTAAACCCCTAAACCCCTAAACTTGAAGGAGCCCGAAAAGAGGGCCCAAGTCCACGAAGCACTGCTCAGGTCATCTCTGAGTTAGCAAAGCCCGGGGCGAGGCGTTGCGTACCGGACCTTTTTCCTTGGGAAAGCTCGGGGCAACGGTTCTAAAGGGTTGGTGTAGGCCTAAACCCTGAACCCTGAACCCTACACCCTATACCCTGCAATGCGGGGTCGTCCTTGCTATCTGTGAGGGAAAAAAATCCTGCACCCTAAACCCCAAACCGTAAAGTAGTCTAGGCGTCTGGGGTTTAAGGGTTTTCAGATTATAGGCGTAGTGCTGCCCTGAGTCCTGGGGTGCGGCTGTGTTGTAGCAACTATACAGATGATCTTAGAGTTTCAGGAAAGTTTAGGATTTCAGGGCTTTGAAACTAAAGTAACGAAGTGCTTTTTCAAGTTCGGATTCATCTAGCCCTCTAAATCAAACGAATCCCAAACCTGAGATCCGGAACCAGTAAGACACTAAACTCCGAAAGCCTAAATGACAATCAGGCTTCAAACTCCCAAATCCCCGCCCCCCTCCCGGAGTACACGGGATCGTCCCCGGAACAAAGAAGCCCCTATTTCCGGTGCTAGCAGCTCTAGCATTATCAAAACGCATGAAATGATTGCTCTTCTTACTAAATGTGCTAATTCATTTGGTTGATTGTGATGTAAGGGCCCGGGCATTCTAATTCTAAGGTCTTAACGCTACCCGAAAAGAGCCCTAAAGCCTGAGCCCTGATTTCTAAACTCGGGCCCTCTTTATGGGGGTCCTTTTTTTAAGGGTGCCGTCCTATATTGGGGGGGCCCAAAAATAGGGACCCCACTTTGGAGAGCTATCCCCCAGAGGCTGAACCCAACGGGCCCTCAAAAGTAGTTCCACCCTAAACTCTAAACCCTAAAC
>CAJNJA010040086.1:0-28011 GCA_905231915.1 Symbiodinium necroappetens | reverse complement strand
TGAAGCGATGTGTAGGCTAGCACGGCCGTCATTCTGCAGGTAGCCAGGGATCATCAATGAATGTCGTCGCTATCCTAGGCTTCTTCTCTAGTAGGTCTAGTAGTTGTCGCTTCTAGCAGTGATCGTTGTGGTCCTGCAAGATTGCGGGGTGCAGCAGAAGAAAGCGAGAATCCTCGCAATTCGGTGCACCGTAACAGCTATGCTGAGGCCTGGAGCGTCTCGCTGTCCGGGCTGGACGTTTCGATTCGTTGTACGGATAGTTAAAGCCATGGGGTCCTCGGTGTTATAGCATTGGTGAGAACTTTTGCATCTTCAGGTTCGCATCTTGACGTTTACAGCCCAAGCTGTGTCATCTTGCTCTGGTGATGCTTTTCTGGGTTGCTTTTATTTTGCTTTTGTCTAAACAAAATAATGTTTTGCATGTTCTGAGTGCTTGCCTGCTGCTGGATCTCTTAAGTTACGGGGTAAGCGCCAGTCAAGTATCATTCAGGTTGTACATAGCACTTGGCTGTATCTGCCAAAGCGCAGGAGCAGACTTTGTGCACGGACTCCAGAAACAAAAAATGGTCGTCTGCTCATTTTTAGGGCAGTCCTCGCAACTTGCGCTCCAGGATGTTTGTGAGTGTATCCTGCCGAGTACCAGTTCACACTCACGATGCTCAGAATTGGCACGGCTGCAAGACACAAGGCAGAGCCGCAAGGGCACGGGTAATGCCGTCAGCACCTTGGGTTTAGGGTTTAGGGTTTATAGCTCTTTTTTACAAGAGTTTCTATTTATTTTGGACTTGTCTAGGGTGTTTCGGGTTTGGGGTTTGGTCTTTTTCAGCTCCTTTTACAAGAGTTTCTAATTGTTTGGACTTATATTGGACTTATCTAGGGTATTTGGGGTTTGGTGTTTATAAGCTCCTTTTACAAGAGTTTCTATTTATTTTGGACTTGTCTAGGGTGGTCTTTATAAGCTCCTTTTACAAGGGTTCCTATTTATTTTTGGACCTATATTGGACTTATTCAGGGTGTTTGGAGTTATCTGGGGTTGAAGAAGGTCTAGGGTGGGATGTGAGGGGGGGTGTAGGGTTGAGGAAAAAGTCCTCGTTTTGAAGGGTTTTTAGTACTCCCCAGGTGGAATGGTGTTGGGTTTTGGGTTTAGGGGCTTTAGAGGCCCTTGGTCCCTGTTTGTGCTTAAAAGGAACGAAAAACCAATAGAGAGACAGGGTTTTAGGGTGGGTTGTGGGGGGGCGGGGGGAGTGTAGGATTGAGGAAATAGTCTTCGTTTTGAAGGGGTTTTAGTACAGGGAGTAATCTTCAAGTGGTGTGGCGTTGGGTTGCGGGTTTGTGGTTCAGGGTTGGTGCTAAAGGCAGGTTATTTAGAGCTTGGGCAGCTTGGGGTTTAAATTATGACGATCAATAGGAGTTTCGTGTTTAAGGTTTAGGGTTTAATAATGGGAAACCCAACGAAAAGCTATTTTTGCAAGGGTAAGGTATCCTTTTGGGTTTTCCCAACTCAGCTGACTCCAATTCTCCAGGGGCTGAGGGTTTAGGGTTTAGGGTGAGTTGTGGATGGGTTCACAAGGGTGTAAAGCTACTTTTTCCTTAAGAAATCCTATGAATTTGGTAAGCCTATTTAAAATGTTTAAGGCTTGATAAGGCTAAGGTTTGGTGAAGGTTGGCCTCCGGTTTATAAACTCCTTTGTCGGAAAGGCTTGGAGAGGAAAAAGCAAAGGAAGAAGATAGGAAGAGTTGGGGAAGGCTTGGTGCAACATGGTGGTTTCAGGGTTTTGGCTTTAGGGTTTTGGGGCTTGGGGATCTTCAGTCTAAGCTTCCGTCCGTTGTCATCAACAGCTTTTCCTGCGCGCTCTTGCCTTAAGACGGGGTAAGGGTTGCATGGGTGCTGGCCGGCACCTCAGTCCGTGCTGAAAAAGGAAGGGAAGAGGCGAGGAAGAGGAGCCCTAAACGGGGTTGTGGTGTGCCATGTGCTTCCATGCATGGACTTGACTGAATTGCCTGGACTGCGCTGCACTCTGCACTATTTCAACTGCTGGCTCTGATGGGTCTGTTGGTTTACTGCCGTTGTGTGAGACTGCTACTGAATCCAGCTGACGCCCCTCAGCTCTGGTCATCCCTTCGCTTCTTCCTGATGTCCTTTTCGACTTCGTATTTCAGCCTCCACTTGAGCCTCAGAGCTTCCCTTCTTTCATCTGTTTTCTTTTCCTTTTCCTTTGCCTTTGCATCTTTCTTCCTCTTCCTGTCCCTTTGCCTTTGCTTCTTCAGCCTTTCCTGTTCTCGTGTTCTGATCCTCTTCTTGTTCGTCTTCTTCGTAGTCTTCTTCTTCTTCTCCCTCTTGGGCTTCTGCTGCTGCTTCTTGAGCTTCTTCATCTTGTCCTTCTCCTTCTGCTTGGACTTCTTTTGGGCTGCCACATCAGCATCCCATTTCTTGTAGGCTTCTACGAAGGAAGGCACCAGATCCGGCCATTGCCCTTCTGAGCCAGGGAAAATGGGGAAGCTATGGCGAGAAATCGAGTGGTCCAGCTCCAGTCTGGACGTGCTCGGGCTAACATATACCTTTGGTTTTTCTTCTTTGGTCCGAGCATCTTGAAGCCTGAGCCTCAGTACGTGCTTGTGGATTCCGAGGCTGATCTGCGTTGATTCACCCTGCATCTGCAGTGGGGACACTGCTAAGCTGCTTGGACAGAGTCCTTTAGGCTTTGACGGTACAAGTGGCACTGGAGTCGACGGCCATCTCGAAAGTGTATTTTCGCCGACGCTGAGGTATCAATTTAGGTTTGGGGGCATTCCCTCAGAGCCCTTCACGCTGTCCCGATGAGCAGATTGATCGGGAGCACAGGGGTTCGGGCACAGATGATTTGCTGAAAAGGGATCTCAAGATCAAAAGGGTGGACTCTTTCGATGCGGGGGCGGAACTCGGCGAAAGGCGAAAGAGCAGGAAAGTCTGTGTCCATGAACTGTAACGCTTGCAATGACGTGGCTCAGTTGCGACACTTCGAAATCTCTTGCAGCCGGGGCTTTGCTGCCATGGCAGGTTTCGTCGCCGTACTCATTGCAGCCCTCCGGGCGATAGGGGTGTCGGTGTCGGCTATGGCAGCTGGATTTCTCGGTGCACGTCTCGGTATCATCTCGCCACAGGCACAGAAGTCGATGGCAGATACTGGGCTGAAATTGTAGTTTTCAACAGCTCGTGACGGCTCCATTGGTCAATGCGGGTTCCTACAGCAGGGCCGGTGATGCAGACCTAGAAGCTTAGGCGATCTCCATGAACATCTTGATCCCTTCGTTGCTCTTCACGCGGATAATTTACTGTGACCAGTGCAACCAGCACTTAGCGCAGTGCACCCGCTGCAGTCCCTTCATCGACATCCTTTGCAACAGTTGGGTGCTCATTCTCCTGCCATTCGTCGTTGTGGGAATTGGGGTGTTTCTGGGGAAGCTGACGGCCGTGTTGACAGCTGCACCTTCAAGCTTCAGCAAGGGTACGATCTGTGCTATCGCCTTTGGCAACTCCACGGGCCTTCCCATTGTGCTGCTGACTGTCATTTCGCAGTCTGCGGCCTCACTAACTCCGCCCCTGTCCAGATCAGTCTCAGCTTTTGACCCCTTGCTCGTATACCCTCGTACCAGTATACTCCCCTGTTGGGAAGCTCTTCCAATCACCTTGCTGTAGGTCAAAGCAGCTCGATCCGCTGCAGCACCTGCCCGTCTATCTGATGCTGTACCCGGTTCTACAATGGAGCATCGGATCTTGGTCACTTCATCAAGGATTCAGTTTCAGCTATTTCATTTGCACATCTTCAATCAAGCGGTAGCTTCGTGTGTACTTGTCCAAGATTGCTCCTGCCCCGAAAAAACAGATGCCTTGATGTCGACGCAGTGTTCAGGCTCCTAGCAGACACTGCGGGGCCGCAGGCAGAGGCTGTGGACAACGACCCTGAAATCTCGGAGGTAGAATCGATACCAAGTTCAGAGGCCTCACTGGCGCAGACAAATAAGCACAAGTGCTGCCTTCGTGTTCTTCAAGAGCTCCGAAACGTCTTGCAGCAGGCTTTGACTCCACCCGTTCTGGGTGCCTTACTTGGCTTGCTAGTGGGCTTCACCCCTGTCCGCGCATGGCTGGTGGATCTTCGTGACCAGGATAACGATGCCCCTCTCCAGTGGTTCTATGCAGGGTTGTACAAGCTTGGAGACGCCGCAGTGCCTGTGAACCTTTTGATCCTCGGCAGCTCGCTTGCCAAGGGCGCAGACTTCCACGCCCTCCCTTGCCGTGTGGGCTTGGGAATTGCGTTCAGCAAACTGATCCTCATGCCAGGTTTCATGGTTCTTATCGTGTATGGCTTAATCCGCATCATCCCGAACAAGGGCTACTCCCTTTGGCTTGTAGCTCTGGTGGTGTCGTGCACTCCTACAGCTAACAACGTAGCTGTAATGGCCCAAAACGGAGGCCAAAGCAAGGAAGGCATGGCAACAGCCATCTTCCTTCAGTACTTGTTTGCTCCGATTTGCGTGACGTTATCGCTAGCTGCCTTCATTCAACTCTTGTCATCGGATTGGTTCCTGCCGCCTGTGTAGAATTTCACTGTGGAAGATTGCTGCCGGCCGGCTGCCACAGCTCTTGTAAAGTTGTAAAGGTTACTCACGGCCAAGGGCCCTTCAGCGGCACAGGGTTCAAGGGTTGCGAAATCAGCTTCTGGACCAGATGACGCATGCACGCCTCTGCTCGGAAAGGTCACTGCCGAATGCCGACCCTGCCAGCATGCAGCATCTGTGCTGAAACATGTGAGTTGCCAGGAAGGGCTTCACCAAGGACCTGTCGCCGCCATCGCCCAGCAGGGGTATAGGGCATGAAGGAGCAAGCAACATCGAGGGCACCGAAGCTAGACACTTTCCCCACATGCTCGCCAGCGCAATCCATCTGAACAGTCACTTAAACAAAAGCTTCGAACTCCAGTCCCGTTAAATTGCCCGGCACATCTGCATGCAAGCCACAGGGCCTATGGACACGCGCGAGAGGTTGAGGTGGGGCCTTTCAACCACGTAGCAGAGGATGACTAGACAAGTCTAGAGTTCATGCCCGTGTGCTGTCAAAACCTGTCCGTGTGAAACAACACCGTTTGGTGGGTTTCTAAGATCTTGGTGGTGCGAGCTGTGGCGGCATCCCCGCATGCCAGACCCAGTATCAGTACCAAAATCAGATTGACAGCTGATACTGTCTATTTGGTCAGTTGGTTGCTGAACTCCCGCCTCTTCTCCTCATTGGGACTCCTGTGTACAGTGTACACCCGTGCGGATCACGCAGTCGAGAGGCTTTTGTGGACGTCAATGTGTTGGTTTGGCTCTTGAGGGCAAGCTGGCATCCTAGAGACAGCCAATTCATTGCAGCATGTAGTTTTGACAGTGGCTCGAGCCTGCTTGTGGGCCAAGGCCGTATCGGCACTAGCCTGCCATGTCGGCGTCCCGTTCACAAGGCCCAGGTTTTCTCTGCCGACGGCACTCTCGGACTTGGCTTCTGAGCTTTGCCACCAGGTTCCAAGACCCTCGGCGATGCCGGTGAAGAGGCCCCTCCCACTCCCTTGCAAAGTGCGTACCTCAAGAAGTTGTGGCCGCTGTGGCAGGACGCCGCCACTGGGCCACTGGACCGGTCCGAGGTGCTCCACACAGGTGACATTGCCTCGGCCTCTGACAATAAACTGCTGGGCCTGATTCGTCAAACTAATTATAAACGACACACAGTGACACAGCCCCTGATGCCTTTGACGCAGTGAGCTCAGTGTGTCCAAAGCTCTGTCATGGCAACGTGCCAGTGGCTCAGGTCCTGCTGAAGTGTAGCTTGCTGGAGGAGACTCGCGAATGGCAGTTTGGAGTGCAATGGGTATTCCAACGCATGAGGGGTGACTGTTTTTTTGTTTGCTACAACCATCTCTACGCAAACTCAGCTGATCACGAAAGCTAGTGGAGCTTGCGGGGGTTGGTTCTGTACAAAAGACGGCAGAGCCGCCGCGATGATTCGGAGACATAGCCGTAGCGTACATCTGCCCAAGTGAAGACAGCAGCATTGCCTCAGATGCTTTCAGGTTCGCATCGACGCGTATGTAGGAGGGTAAGAGTTGTTGTTGTTTCTTGGGTTGAGAAACCAGCTTTGCCGGGCGTCGTTCAGCGGAGCCCTATAGGATCTGTTCACCAGTTCGCAACACAGCATACAAGGATGCATCATTCACACGCGCAGTTGCAATACACAGCTGTCACTTCTGTCCCCCTGGTTTGCTCTGCACTCAAGTTTAGATACTTGCATAGAGCAATCGACCGCCCCGGTTCACGGTCAGGGAGTCACTTGGTGAGACTGACTGCCGTGCCTGTAGGACCCCTCTGCCGAAGCGCTTCGGTCAGGCCTGGACCTTCTCAGTTGCCAGCTTCCATCTCTCGAGAGCCATGCTGCACCTTTGAGCGCCGTCCGCAGTTCCGGGCTCACATGTGATGTGTGGCACACAGATCCCGGAGGATTAGCCAATGGGCTGTTGCGAAGGGAAGCTCCCAAACCCCGATGAGCGGCTAGCTGCAGATTCCAGCGTTGCCTTCGGTTCTCTCGATCACAGAACTCAACTAGCCCAAGTTCGACCTTCTAAAGCCTCAAACTCTGATCTGTGTGTGTGCATTGTTGTTTGCTTCGTTTTCACCTAGAACCTGCTGCTTTGGCTTTAACCTTGTCAGGGGTCCAGGGAGCAGTGAGTCCCTGTGGCCCTCCTTGTGATGTCGAGCTCAGGTTCCTGAAGGTGCACGCGCCCCGGCCAGGGGGGCCCTTCCTTCCATGCAGCCCGGTCTTAAAGCCTTATTAAGGCCATGTTAAAAAGCCCTTATTAAAGCCTTATTAAGCCATATTAGTGTAACTGCTGGAAGATCAACCTATTTTTATGGTGGAAGTCTTCGGTTGAGGCACTTGAAGCTCTCGGTTTTCCAGCAGAACCAAGGCATGCCACCTTGCCTCAGCAAGTCTTCGTCGAAGTATTGGGTAACTCCCTGGAGCTGTTGCTTGAGCCAGATCAATCGTGATGAGGGTGTGGGCGCGTCGGAAACGAGACTTGGAGTTGATGTGCAAACTGCTGGGTTGAGCTCGCGGGTTGGCGACTCCCAGTTCCTGCAGCTTCTTGGTATAGGAGGTTCGAGATGAGACTCGAATTCGAGACACTTCGCTTCTCAGGATTGCTGTGCGCGACGGGCCTGGGGGGGCCTTACTCCTGAAGCTGGAGCTCTGCCCGCACCGCTCGTTCGGGCTGCTCGGCTCTTCCCAGAGACTCTTCGAGTTTGGCGATTTGTCGACGATGTACTTACTTCGGTCACCCGTTGCCCAGGAAGTTGAGCTTCATCCGTGATTGCAACGGTGAGCTTTTGGGAGCTATGGGTACCTTAGAGAAGCACCGGCCCATGGAAAGCCAGCGCAGCAGCTATGCCATCTACGGCAAGCAGCAGCTCTCCGGCTGTCAAGCCATTAGCGTGGAAGGCCAGGGCCTCCGACAAGTCTGCACATGAGCGTGGTTGGCATAGCATATATAAACTTTCCGGTCTCAGTCAGTTCTCAAACCTTGCACATGCATACCGGGCATACGGCTTCGTAGGCGAGATGCTTTATCAGTGGGCCACCGTGTCCCGGTCCCCATTCACGTACAATGCGAAGATGCGATTGGAAGCTCGGCTCATGTTTTGGACCGTCCGAGTGGCAAAGTTCACATAGTTGTCCTGCCAGCCAAGGAGGGCCACAGCAAGAGTGATCACGCCGAAAGCCCAGAGATGTCGGCACTGTAGCAAGATGACTACATTCTGAGCATGATACACCAGGCTGGAAATCGTTCTCTCGGAAGGTAGTGAAACAGCCAATCGGCCTCACTGAGCCCTCCGTGCATGGAGTGTGAGGGCGACGAAAGCTGTCGAAACGTCTGAAAACTCGCAGACACACCCTGCACATCTCTTCAAAGCATGAGCATGATGCAGACTCTGGCGCGCGGAGGCCCAATCCAGCTACAGGCTAGCCTTCTGAATTGGGCACTCGTAGCAAGAAGCTTCACAAGACTCTGCGGAAAGAAGGTGTGTGTGAAGCTCCGAAGTCAACTCCTGTTGTCCAAGGCCTGGACGCTATCCATGCGGACTGGACTGCCGCCTCCCAGATGGGTAGTGAGCAACAAGAAGCGCGGCGCCGCGGTGGTTCCGAGAAGTGTAGACGCTAAGACAAGCATCTGGTTCCAGATGTGTAGAATCTGTGTAGAATGCTGGTGTCCGAACTCACGGAAGCAGTTCGGATTCCCTCAGGACAAGAAGCTACACGAGTACTTGATCGCACCTGGCGTCGATCCTGGCCTGGTCGTGTGTGGCACCTTTGCCCAGCTCCTGGCACAGGACGAGCTTCTGTTGGACTGAGAGCTCGCTTTCAGCTGTGCGCCACTGGTTTCGGCCACTAATCCCGTGCACGACACCCGGAAACATCCTTTCGTTGGAGGCATGCAGAATACGTGCTTGCGGGTGATCGGAAAGTCATGTGCATCGCTCAACAGGAATCGGTTCACTAGTAGGGCTCTCTTGCATTTCTTCAAGCACACCGCATGCTCAGATAGGTGGCTGGCCATGCTCTACCCATCTCCACTTGGAGGCGGAAACAGAAACTACGCGGATAGTCATGTTGCCCGAGCCATGTCTTGGCATGAGCTTTAATGGCCTGCTTCCTTCATTTTGTTTTTCCGGAGATAATTCGAGTTGTCAAGTCATGCATAGAAAGCTGCTGCTGTCAAATCATTGACACATAGCAGCATTCGCCGTTGCCTCGTGCCTTGTCTGACGGATTAATCAGCCTCTTCAAGTCAGTTTGTGTTTGAGAGCTTAAATACAAGGGGTATATAAGAACGTGCTGTGATGTCGGAGGCAGGCTTGGGCAAGAAGCCGTTTTTGACACAAGAAAGCTCGATGGGAGTCTGTCGAACCCTCGGGAACCTGTCGAACCCTCCAAGCTTTGTCTCGGAATTCTTTGGCTAGAACTGCAGCCGAAACCTAATTCGGAACCACGCGAGAAGCGCCAACTGCATGTCATCTGGGACTTACTGATTTGCACACTCCAACATCCTCCTGAGCGCGGCCTCTTTTGACGTTTGTCTGCACCGCTCAGAAGTCCCCAAAAATGACGCAGTGGCTGCTGGATTTTGGGAGAGAGCATCCCGGGCTGTTTTCAGCTTGGCCTTGGACGATCTCTTCGCATGTGGCCTGCAAGGTTCATATCTAGCCGTAACATCCACTTCGCAGCCAGTGTGTGTGTGTGTGCATTTCACTACAGAGCCGTGTCCAGAAGTCTCGGCCCAGAAGTCGGTAGTGTGCTTTTGAGTGTGAAGTGGTATACAGCTACGTCACCTTGGCACTGCTTCGCACAGTGCGGATCATGTAGATCCCATTGCATGTGCAGAGGGCCTGTGTCATGTTTTCCAGGACGCGAGGACCTGTGGGCGGAAGCATAGGGCGCACTGTCCGCCATTGCCGCAACCACCATGTCGTTAAGCATCTCAGGATCGTTCGGTGCAAGGAACGTCACTTGTGCGAGAAGCGGTGTCGAATCACAGGAACCGGCTTCCTCACAGGCGATGCTGTGGAGTATGTGCCGAAGGCCCTCAGTGTGAGCATCAGATCGCCTGTTCGCCCCACCCCAGTTTGAGATACGCACGAGTCTCAACATCCTTCGAATCCGTGTGCATTTGCTAGCTGCTAAAGGTTTTCGAAGCCGACGGCGGTTGACCCTCAGGTTGAGCATGTCAGCAACTTCGCCACAGATGGGCAGCTGTCTCAGCACTACCTGTGTGACTTTGACTGTGACTTTGATGGTCAGGGATGGGTTGTCGCAGCTGTTGGCAAGTGGGGGATCTTGTGTCATTTGACCTACGGGTCGCCTCCTTGACGGTGCGGGCTCAGATCAAGAACCGACGATGAAGGAGTGCCCAGCCGTTCTTCTTTGAAGCAACAGTTGCCCCTTCCGCTTAATTACCTGCTGCAGACCCTGCACAAATCCAACAAGAGTCTAGAGTTTCTGCAGCCTCCAACTGCCTCTGCCTCCGTAGAGCCTTTTGAACTGCGAACCTGGAGCTGCCAAGAGAGCGCTTGCAAGTGATCCGACAAGGCTCGACTTCCGGGATTTCCTCTTCGTTGTCGTGGATCAGCTAAGCTACCGCGCGCTGAAGGACCCACCATGTGCTTCGGGTCTGTTCTCGTCGAATCTTGAAGAAGTCTGGCTCCAACTGTTCATATATATATATATATACACCCGCCTAGAAAGAAATTTGTATATGCATCTGTATATTCATGCATATACACACACACATATATATATATATATGTATGTATATATGGGTAGTATGGTATTGCATTGGATTGTTACTATCTCCGTGTTTTGTTGTATTGTGTTGTACTGTTGTGTTGTGTTGTATTGTATTGTATTGTATTGTATTGTATGGTAATGATGTGTATATGCATGTACGTATGTATGTATGTATGCATGCATGCATGCATGCATGTATGTATGTATGTATGTATGTATGTATCGGACCTGGTTCCCCTACACCTCGCCTGACGAGTCGAGTGCGAGTGCTAAATGTATGTATGTATGTATGTATGTACGTATGTACGGTTGGATGTATCTGTCTTTCACACTTAGTCCTGCCACCGAAACTATACTTAACATTCGGACCTTCAAGCAGTAAGCAGGGTCGCAGACCTTGTAGGAAGTTTGGTCAACACAGGACCTTCGCAAAAGGAAGAAGCTTCTCGTGACACCCTCAGGTTGGAGTCACCAGCGGCTTTTGCGCATTTTGCAGTAGTTGGAAATTGGGCACCTTCCACTTCCAGCATGGGCCGCAAGTAAGTCGCATGATATGTCATCAGAAGCTTATGCAAACTTCTCGTCAGACTTGCGCTGCGGGCCTGCTGCATGGTTTTTGGGTGCACACAGCCGTCCCCAAATGAGGAAGGGGTACACGGTCCGAGCCTGCTCGCGAAACACGTGCAGACTTCGGTCTCCGCATGCAGTTTGCAGTTTTGGGAGGTTTCTAGCCTACTTGGCTGAAAGCTGGAGCTTTTCTATAAGGAGTAGGGCCCTAAACCCCTAAACCCCTAAAGTGCGAATCGGTGCTTCTGCAGAGCTCCCAGGCGGCCCTGGGTGGGGGAAGTGGCACCTCCTTGGCGGTGGAGCTGCGAAATCTGGAGGAGAGGGCAAGGCTTGGGATCTCCGCCGACCTAACTTCGGGGTAACTGAGAAGCTCCTTGAGGGCGGCTCAGGCTTGTCGTGTGCCGTTATGCCGGTTTGTGAGAAGACTTGCATTCACGATTTGCGAAGGCTGTAGAGTGCGCGAAGGCATCCTGGCCACTATCACTCCAGGGACTATGTCAGCTCAACCAAAATTTTGAGTGGTGTCCGTGGTCTGGGCTTTCACAACATGTCAACATGTCCCACCCCACCCCGGCACCGGTCCCTGTGCAGGCGGGAGCATGAAGAGAACTTGAATGCCGCGGCCCCGAACCCGCTGACATTTCGGCTGCCTTTGCAGACAGAATCTATGGTGTCAAGATCGAGGAGGTTACGAGCCACCGGCATGTACCGGGCCGCTCAGATACCAACTCATAGGCAGACAGAACAAGTAAGAGCACCGACATGTCAAGACTGAGAAGCCCACAACACGGGCAGCGACCCTTCTGCTGTGTCAAGAGACTTTGTTTCCAAATCCGGGGCAGCCCTATTTTGGGTCCGCGAAGTCTTGCTTCCGGATGCGACGAAATCGTTGCAGGAGAGGAGACTGGAATTTCTAGAGCCTCTCACGATTTCCAGGTCTTGTCTGGCGTCTCATCACGAGCAATTCGATACGGTGATGTTGTGCAGCTGCGCTCCCGGCATGGACTGCACTTGCAACTTTCAGACTGCGTGCGAATCTGCGAATCCTCATCTGCTTTATGTAGACATGGGCAAGTCCTCTCGCCCTAACAAGCTAAAGAAGGTTCAATGAGGTGCACGGCCGAGAGTGAGAAAGAGAGCCTGCTTCCGTAGCCACGTTGCTTCAAGCTTCAAGCAGCACCCGTGCAAGCAGCTGACCGAAACGTACGTGGAGTTCGGAGCAGAGAATGGCGGTGCGGGTGTTGGTCATCCTTGCCAGTGTCTGTCATGCCCTGCATGATTTTGATGGCGCCTGCAATTCAGAGGATGCCAGCCTCTCCGACGAAGCCGGCTTCGTGCAGGCCAAGCTGTCGCCGACATCAAGCGAAGAGGAAGTCCGGCGCCCGCATCGCCAGCGACGTGGGCCTCACACCGCCAACGGCTACTATGGCGACGACACGGAGGCGAATGCAACGGGCTGGCGCCGTCCTCATCGCTGGAGCCGGTGGTACACTCCAACCTGGTGGGACGACCTGCCCAGGAATAAGCCACAGCCGCAGAATCCTCCGACAAGCAACGTCCAGCGCGGCAACTTCATCCACTACGTGAGCAGCTGTACTCAGTGCGACCGCATCCTGTGCCCCTCCGAATTTCATCCGTTCCGAGCTTACTACCGGATCAGCAGCACTCTGTCGGAGTGGGGCTGTGACAAGCTCGGCGCCTCACCTCTCCTAACGCTCTCGGAAGATGGGGTGGACGTGTTCGTGGTGCAGAGGGCCACGCTTCACTATGTTTCAGCGTGTGGTCAGTGTGGCAGCGAAGTCGATCTCTGCTCCAGCAACATCTGGTGGCAAAACGAGCCTGACATCGAGGACCAAGAGGAGTTTCGGGCCGGGTCAGACCTCACAACATGGGGTTGCGAAAATGTTGAAAGCTCGCCCACCATCGTCCGCAACTCAGTTACCGGCGCGATCTACGTCGTGGAGTGGGGTGTCGAGGACCCGTGGCAGCTTGTTTTTCGGCAGACAGCGCCATTCTTCTTCGAGAAGAGTCCCCCGCAGTGGACTTTGAATGAGAATGACACGACTGCGGACAACTTTGCCATCTTGAGCGATCTTGAGGATTTCCGGGTTGGCGGGGCCTTCTACTTCAAGCTCTGCTGGCCGATCGAGAACTTTGCGTGCCAGGTTTGGAAGCAGACCTCCAACCCTGTGACCACCACTGATGGATCGGTCGATGGCTACGCAGCCATTAACGTGTCGTACACCGGTCAGTCTTGGGGTGGACTCCACTACAATGGCAACCAGGCTTTGCTGGATGGCTCCAGTGTCGCCCCGAACTCCAACTACTGGTGGTACTCGATCGGGGCGTTCAATGAATACAACGGCGGATTTCCAGGACCAGCCGGGAATATCGCAACTCAGGTGGAGCTGTGGGTATCCACCGTGGAATTGGAGACCACCCCGCCGCCTGCCCCGGTACCGCTGCTTCCGCAACCCGCTGCCAACTGGCAGCTCGTGTTTCGCCAAACGAACAACTTCTTCTTCGCTCCGGGCATGTTTTCGCTGAACCCAAGCGACTCGACGGCACAAAACTATGCCATCCTGGACCAGCTTGACACCTACAAAGTTAGCGGGAAATTCTACTTCATGATGAGGTGGAGAAAGGAGGACGACGAATCTCAACTTCTTGATCAGATTTGGTGTCAGAGCTCCAACCCTGTGACCACCACTGATGGGTCGGTCGATGGTTATGCAGCCATTAACGTGTCGTACACCGGTCAGTCTTGGGGTGGACTCCACTACAACGGCAACCAGGCTTTGCTGGATGGCTCCAGTGTCGCCCCGAACTCCAACTACTGGTGGTACTCGATCGGGGCGTTCAATGAGTATAACGGCGGATTTCCAGGACCCGCAGGACCCGGCGGTATTATCGCCAGTCAGGTGGAGCTGTGGGTGTCCGACATTGACTTGGACATCCCCGCGCCGCCTGCCCCGATACCGCTGCTTCCGCCACCCGCTACTACCAACTGGCAGCTCGTGTTTCGCCAAACGAACAACTTCTTCTTCGCTCCGGGCATGTTTTCGCTGAACCCAAGTGACTCGACGGCACAAAACTATGCCATCCTGGACCAGCTTGACACCTACGAAGTTAGCGGGAAATTCTACTTCATGATGAGGTGGAGAAAGGAGGACGACGAATCTCAACTTCTTGATCAGATTTGGCGTCAGAACTCCAACCCTGTGACCACCACTGATGGGTCGGTCGATGGTTATGCAGCCATTAACGTGTCGTACACCGGTCAGTCTTGGGGTGGACTCCACTACAACGGCAACCAGGCTTTGCTGGATGGCTCCAGTGTCGCCCCGAACTCCAACTACTGGTGGTACTCGATCGGGGCGTTCAATGAGTATAACGGCGGATTTCCAGGACCCGCAGGACCCGGCGGTATTATCGCCAGTCAGGTGGAGCTGTGGGTGTCCAACACTGCTATCCCGGTTCCATTTTGACTGAGCTCGAGATCGACCATGTAGACCACGTCGCAATCTGCTGCGGAGCTTGTTGTGTTTTACTTTCGCACTTTGCCGTTATGCTGTGTACACAGGGGATGAGAAAAGAACTCCCTGCTGTACACTGTGGGAGCCTGTTTTGACAGAGACTGTTGCGTTGCTCGGCTGATCCCGGCCATTCGCTGGCAAACGCTGTGAGTATGTTAGTATGTGCAGTACGGCGCACTCAGCCGCCTGAAACTGTGATAGTCTCTGCCTTGTGAGGGGTCCATTTGCCGGCGAGCCTTTGCAACCTCTGAGCTACGATCTTCAAACTCAAGGATGCTTCGTGTGGAATTCGTTAAAGCGTGTCAGGCATGCTGGGACAGGGCAAAATGGATCCGTGAAGTTTTGCTGAGCAGTCGTCTGCCCAGGCCTTTTAAAGGCAGGGCGTTTTAAGCTTCGCGAAAAAAGGGGCTTAGGGCTGGAAGCAAGGAGGCGGTGCCGGGAGTGCCTGCTTCGAAACTATCAAAGATCCTTCCTTTGGCCAGGCAGCATATCCGCACGGGCATGTACATGGGCGCCACGCTCTTAGGATCACAGCAGGACCACTCCTGTGCCCCAGCCTGTGTGTCTGCTGTATTCGAGCAAAGCGACGTTTGCTGGACGGGTTCTTGATCATATGTTCAGAGCTTTACCACCAAAGCAAGCTCCAAGATGGCCTGTTTCATTGCGTTCCGATCGAAAGGTTTCGCAGGTTGCTGGGCAGGTGTTCAGTGCGCCTCAGGCGATCGATCGCTACATGGCCACCTGGCACTTGTAGGTCGCACAGGTTCAAGAGGCAACAGATAACCGCCACTACATGTGAGAGTCACTTCATTCGGCTCTTTTTGTTCAGGCACGATGCCAATTTGTTCGACCTTCGATGTGATCGTGACAGGCTATTGATGCTTCCCATCCGGATCTGCTGAGGATCTTTTACCCTCTCACCAAGTCCAGAATGGAAGCCATCGCACGCAGTAGTCGGAAAGACTGGGGCTTGCATGCCTTGATCACGAGGTCCGCGCAAAAGCGTCGGCGCAGGAGCAGGCGACCTCACGCCGTGTGGAGCTTCAGGCGTGTCTCGCGTGTGATTGGCTTCTTGCCTCTTGCAGCAACCAGACCTCAAGAAACCGAGCAGAAGCCACAAAGAGTGAAGGACGGAACCATGGCCTCCTGGCTCACGGTCGACGCCTCAGGCGCTGTGTCAAAACGTCACCCAACACCCAACACAGGTCTGGCAAAAAGGCTGGACTTTAATGATTGAGTTTCGATGCCCGACGGTCTTCACGAACCGCAATGACTGCAAGTATGGCTCAGGTGAACCCCTTCTTTTCACACCGAACCCAAGGCCGGCCTTCGAGTTTCATGTGCCATGTCATCGAAGCAGAGCCACCAGAGCCAGCAGAGCACAGAGGACGTACAGAACGTGAACGCTTTCAGAGAGCCGCCTCAGCGTGCGTGTCTCTCAGGCGAGCTGGTTTCCTTCAACGAGATGGTTGGAAGCCTAGTGGCTAGTGATCCCTGGCTGTCCTACTCGTAGCTGCGAAGTCGTCAGTTGAAAGATTTTGAAAGTTCTACAGACTCGACCGTTTCGAAACACTTGTTGTACACGAACTGTTGTAAAAACACTTCGAGCGCCGGCCCGAGGTCTCTTTGGAAAGTGCGCGGCTCCAAGAGGGCAGTGGCTCTTCGACTGACTTCGTCTTCTTATCCAGCGAAATTCTTTCGAAGAGCAGCAACCGGTTTTAGGGGCTGTCTGAAGTCGCGGAGCTTGGAAGGCCTCTGGAACGCAGGATGTTCAAGGTCAGCGGACAACTTTTCCAATCCTCGGCAGGATGGGCAGGCGCATAGGCCTCATGTGTACAGGAGCAATTCAGGAAGCTGCTTTGGGACTTAAATCTCGCCGATAATGAGAGCAGCGTCCAAGCTCGGCAAGAACAAACGATACTGGTACAGTGATCTCAGCCAAAATGAAACGATGGTTTGCGCATTACAGGCCCCCCCGCCTTCATTTATTACTCCAACATGTAGATATCCATGCATCTGCCATTTGCTGCCACTTCTGGCTCGCAGCATGGCTTTGAGACGGTGCAAGGCTGTGCCTCGCATGTGCCTGCACCAAGCAGCGGTGCAGGCATGCTAGCTGCGCCCCAGCTCGTACCAACTTTGCCGAGGTGGGCGTGCGCCGGAGAGAGGGCAGAGGTTGCAACGGGCGGGCGCTTCAGGCAGCCTTCATTTTCACACCCCGTCCCGGACCCGGCGACTCGCTGCAGGCGGCAGGCAGCTGGGCTGGACCGGGCAGGGATTTACCCAAGCAGAGCCCTTATACGAACACGGCGCAGGTGCTCCCAGCCAGCGCGGCTTTCTTGGCAGCAGGCGCATTGGCGTCACACCAGGGGCATTAGTAATGACCAGAAGACACAGAAGCACGTCTTTGCAGGCCTCGGCTCCTTCAGAAGACGGCTTGGGGCAGCACGGCTGGGAAATGCAGCCGTGGCGGACATCAATGCTCATCTGCAAAGATACCCTCGTACGCCTACTGGATGTTGCGAGGATGCCAGGACAACACAAACATCACATAGCAACACTGGCCGGCCAAGCAATCCGTCATGTGCGCTCGTCTCCACATCCATTGTCGCGAAGACCAGATCATGGATATGGACCTGTCGCGAAAATGCGCCGCAAAGCCAATCGGCACGAGCACATGCTAAGGCCTCCTGGTCCTAGTCACTAGAGTCGCCAACGAGACCCGGGAAACCTTTGACCACTCCTGCATAGCCCCACTTTCGCCGACGATCAAGAAGCACGAAGCACGCAAAGCGAAAGTGCCGCTCGTGAACAAGAACACCCACACCGATGCTGAAGAGAGACGGACTTCTGAAGTGTTCGCAAGCTCCGAGCCTGTTTAAGTTGAACTCTGCAGCCCAGGCGACGTCGATCCTTCGGTCGACCGAAGCCGTCTCCCCACAGAGGCCTTCGACGGTCTGCGACCTGTGACAACCAAGTAGGATAGGAACACCGGGACCGGGACAGTTTCCTTTTTGTATCCCTTGCTCGTACCGTGATTTCGTGCTGAAACCTGCCAGGAAAGGGCGTCAGGTGGTTCCTTTGGGGCCTTGGCTCCAGAGGTTCTTCTCCCTTCGGAACAGGCCTTTCTGGCTCTGTCAGACTGCACGGCTGTTTGACAGGGCACGAAGGGATTTAGCTTGACTTAGGCTGTCGTCCGTGACCATTGCTGTCATGCGGGGCAGATCCCGGATCGGATTATGCGAACTACGAATCGTATGTGATGATTTTTGCTTTTCGACACTCGGCCTGACGGATCCGATTGCAGAGGCAATTCTGGAACTACTCCGTCTCACCGAGGACGCTGCCGTTAAGCTTTGCAGTGTTTCGTGCGATGACGACTGTTCCAGCAATGTACATGTGGCTGAGTGCGGTTACTGGAATACCTGTGCATCTCCCTTCCGACATGCTGGCCTGCACGTCTTGCAGCTTGAGCTTGATTCACCCGAGATGACAATCGCAGTCCATGTTGCCATCTTTCATTCCCAGCTCGTTGCCGTCAAACAGGAACTATTTTTTCGCGCGCAGGCCGGAGAGTCCGGAAGGGGTCGTATGGGATTATGTCCTGCTTCGACTGTTGTATACGTCGAGTGAGCGAGCGCGGCAAATGCAAGACGGTTGAGCTCAAAACCTGGAAAGGTGGTGTGCTGAAGATTCTCGCCAAGCGATCTTCGTAGCCATCGCAGCTTGCCTGCATCGTGGGGCGAATTGTAAGCTAAGCAGGCTCAGGCCGAACGTGCCTCTTATCGATATCCGAGCCCAGGTGCATCTAGGGGCTCTGGCTGCTCCCTTCTTCTTTACGTGGAAGGCCCTCAGCCATACACTTCATGGCATAGCACGAGGTGTTGTGGGGACCGGCTGTTGCTGAGACTCTGAAGCCCTGCTCTGACGCTTTCCAGGCATTCGCTTGCTTCTGTGCCTTCAGCTCAGTGGGAGGATTTTCAACACCGTGGGATTGTTGGCTTGCGCTGGTTGCCTTCACCAAGGTTGGGTACGTTATGACAGGCATGGTGCCATTTTTGCGGAGCCCACGATGGGAAGCACCTTTCAAACCTCCACGCAAGGCATGCTTGGGGTGACACTGTCGTACCACCGGCAACTGTCTCATCGGTCCTTCGTTCTCGGCTCAGATTTCAGCTTCACGATCTCGATTCGTCTGAGTCTGGCATCGGTTGACAAGCTCAGGTGACCCCGAAGTGGTTAGAGCTGCAGCCTCAGGCAGACTTGTGCTTGCCAGGCAGCCGGCTTTCAAACATTACGCATCCGAAATTGGCAATCATGGAAACTGTGCCCACCTGCGGGCAGTCCACTTTCCTGGACGGTATTCTCGGTGTCTCGAATTCGCTCCCATCGCCCGGTTTCTTTCACTTGCCTTTCATGACTGCACTACAGTACAAGTAGCAGCTCTGTCCAGCACCTCCGTCCTTCCAACAGCCACGGCAAGTCTGCGTTTGATATCCAAGCCCTTTGGCGTCCTTGCTGATGTCCTCAGGCTTCCTCGATTAATTCACCGGATGCTTAGGTATTTTCTCGCCTACTGCGGCGCCTTAGCCGTTCAGGGGCCGCCAATCAGTGGGAGTCTGAGATCGGACAGCAGTCCCCATAGACCCCCTGAAAGACCAGCAACGCATCTTCACAGGAGGTTCCCGGAAGTTCGCTTCTGACTGACGACAGCATGAGTGCAGTCTATCATGCAATGTACTAGATGCAGCGGTGGGTGGAGCTTCGTCTTCCGCTACGACTTGTGGAGAGGTTGGGTATCGTCCCATCGTCATCACCATGGGAACACTGATGCCGAGGCCAGTCCTCGGAGCTTTCAGGGGTTTTCCTGCTTTCAGGGGGATGCGTACAAGTTGCACTTCAAGGGGGTAGCACCAGGCACCTTTTTGCAGGAATCTGATCGTGTTTTTTTTATGCGTGCAGCGAAGTGGAGGAGCAGCTTGCTCTACAGGAAGTCCAAATCGCAAGCACATTCTCAGGATGATGTGCATTCTCCTCGCGACGGATTCTGGTGGCACTGCACCCGGCACAACATCAGATGCAGGGCCTGTCGACAAGCCTTCAGCTGTTGTGCTGCTCTCTAGCTAGCATGTAAGAACTGTTGTCGACCTGCTGTCACTATCTGCAACCAACTCAGAAAAGCGTGGCATCTTACGTCGTGTTTGAGTGTTCGTCGATGCCGAGAAAGAATCTCATCGCCCGCATAGCCATCCTTGCCGGACGGACCAGCAGCGCTGCAAAAGGCAACTTGGGCAACTTGACCGAGGTCTCACATGGGGTGGCTATTTGATGCGGATGGAACAAAGATCCGGCGCGACAAGAAGAACGCATCAGATTTGTCGCACGAGCCCCATTGCAGAGGCTGGGGGTTCCATGTGACACAAATTCGTTGCTCAGGTCGCAGCGGTTCTACCAGTTCCTTCAGAAGACTTATGGTATACACTGCTATTCGGCTTCAACATCAAAAGATTTGGGAGCATAAGCCAGCAAAAACCTATCACTTGGATACCACAAAGGTGTGGTGCTGCCAATCTTGGCCCTCTACGCGTACGGCGGTTTGCCCTGCGTTCTGTGGGGCTTTTTCGTACGCGCAGCCCGGCACAGTATTCCTTAATTGTCTAGTGAGTCTAGTGGTGCAGACCATTTGCGTGAAACGAGCTGATATGCTGTTTCGCTGCAAGTTAACAATCTTTGTTGAAGCATCTGTTTCTCTAGCCGGTTCTTGATGTTGTCGAACTGAGGTAGTTTGGTGCCAGCCCCGGCATCCAGCATGACTCAGAGTTGCGGCTGACTGTGAATTTGGGCAGCCTCGGGCTGTGGGCAGGTTCTGGCACATCACCTGGGCTGTAAATTCTGTGACTCGGTCGCAGTGCTCATACCTACAGCCAACCCTCACGAAAGTACTTTCCACCCGGTACCAACTATGACAGACTCAACAGATGCTGACGCTTATTCCTGCACTGCTAGTCGTTTCCCCCTGTTATTAAACACTCCCTACTAATAAAACCACGTTTTGGCGAATCCTCCCGAAACCATCCCCGCCCTTTAAAACCTATTCTGATCTAGGGGGGAGGGTGCAAAAAGACCCTTGAAGACGAGGAGAAGCGGAGGGCGGGGAGGGCCGGGGGCGGCGGGCGGGCTGGGGGGGCGGAAGGGACAAGCGGGTGAAGGGTTCGCACAGAAAAAAGGCAAACTTGTTTTGGGCGGATTTCGCAGCAGAAACTCTGGACGTAGTGGCCCGGCTAAGTGGGGGTTGGGTCGTCACAAGGGAATCCCTGTAAACAAGCTCTGACCGCTTCGGAATGGGTGTGCAAGCGCTGCTTCAGAATCCCAGGTCAGCCACGTGAGGCCCTGAGTCTGGGTCCTTTGTTGCTGCAGGCTTCGGGAGGCACAGGGTCTCATATGATCTTAGGAGAAATTTACGAGATTGCATCGGTCGTTTTCCGGTGGATGTGCTGAAGATTGAGGTCTGGGGATTTCAAGACTGGAAGACAGGCCGGGCACGGCAACTGCCGGAAGCCCTTGATAGCTTGTCATGCAAAGTCGGAGCCCCTCCCTCCCAACCCCTGGTTCAAGCCAGGCGATCTCTCGATGAACAACTGGCTTGCTGTTGACTGAGTTCTGGTCAGTCTAGTCGAGTCGAGTCCAGTCACAGCACGCATCCGCACATGGCCCAACTTGGAGGATGCTGTTAGAGATGTCGCGAGAGCTTTCCAGCTAAGATCGGGATCTTGGCCTTCGGCGAGGGCTGGCACAACAATCACCACGCATTTGCCGCTAAGCCGTAGATAATGCTTTCCTGTTGTGCTGTTCAAGTTCTCGCAAGACACACAAACCTTGCCGTTTAAGGAGCGATCGTGCCGGCATGGCTTGAAATGGTGGCAGGCCCGTCGCCTTGGCTTTTCCGTGGTTTAGGGGCACGGAGCCTCGGGCACAGCCCTGGACACAGGTGGACTTCACTTGGTACACCGTCAAGTTCCTGGAGGCAGTTCGAACTCGATGGTGCAGTGGACGAAGTTTGTGCTGGACGGGTTCA
Organism: Symbiodinium necroappetens; assembly: GCA_905231915.1. Lineage (NCBI taxonomy): Eukaryota > Dinophyceae > Suessiales > Symbiodiniaceae > Symbiodinium > Symbiodinium necroappetens. Next base: position 6,488 of record CAJNJA010040086.1, on the reverse strand, counting down.
TGCATTAGCCGACTAGACACTAAGTCAGAAGAAGCGGTGTTCTCTGAAGAGATCTTGTTTCGACAAGAGCAAAGAGACACTCGAAAGCTGTCGTCCGGTCACTCCGAACAGAATCCAATTCTGCGAACTGCTCATATCACGAGCACCACGCATCTTCCTAGCAAATCCGTGATTCGAACTGAGCCTCGAGGCCTTCGGCTTGGCGACAAAGCTGCAGCCATGAGCTCAGTCCTCAGAGTCGATCAGAGCAGCTTTGGGCTTCCCTTGAGAAGGTATCCCCCCGAGGGCAAGATGCAGAAACTGGCGATGTAACTGGGACAGGAAGGCCCCAACTCTGCGACATGGAAGATTCAAGAGACTGCTTCTAATCACGGGCCTTTTTGCAAGCTTGCATGTCTGAAACCTTGGGAGTGGTAGACTGCAGACGTGCGGCAGGCTTTCAGCAAATCTTTCAGGAGCTGAAAATGCAGTGACCCCTGGCCGCGTTTCTGCCCCAGTGTAAAATCTCGGCTGCGAATCAGCAGCTGCTTCTCGTGAGCATCGTCGATTCTGGACGTGATGCGACGGTGCTTCTTGGTTGCGGCTGGAGCAGCACGCAATGGTCTCTTCAGAGCGAGGTGGGAAGGAGACCGTAGTCGACAGTTGCCGTAAACGAAGATGTCTAGATGGTCGCAGTGACTGGCATTCCTGCTTTCTTTCACTGTCACTGTGATCGACGGTCTCCTGGCCACATTTTCAAGCAAACTGGGTGAGAGAGCTTACCTGTTAAACGGGCTGCGCAGCCAGCAATGCCTGCTTTCGACAAGAAGCAGATGAAGCGAGGAAAACATCGCCAGCATCTCACCACCGTTTTCTTGTCTTTGCTCGAGCCTGGATGTTGCTTGAGCTGGTTTTCCTTACAAGATACAGAGATATGTCGTCATCCTTTCCCCTTCCGATGACGCCGAGGTCAAGCTCTCGGAGAACTGGAACCTGAACTGGTACAGGTACAACATCACCGAAACTGGCGAAGAGGCATCTGCCGCTGAGCCGTTTCGCGTGACCTGTATTGCCATTTAGTCTTCGAGAGCTTGATTGCTTTGGAGGCCTATGAAGTGAACTGCTGCCGTGGCGGCAGGGGCTTCTACTTCATGCACGAAACCCAGATCGCGCACCATTGGAACAGAGGAAGGCAGAAGTATTTGTAGATGTCTGCAGCCCTTCAGGCTCAGGACACTGATTTGCACAGTAAATCTGCAGACCCCACATGATTTCGAGTGCTCTTTGGTGCTTCCTTCGAGCGCTATTGGGCAGACTAAGTAAGACATACACTTGCAAATGCACGACGAACCCAACTCCCGCGCACGCGATGTTGGTGCTCATGCGTCCACATCGCTGGCGAAGGCTAGACGAACGAAAGCAACGGCAGCATGCTGCACTTTTGCCGGGCCTCTACAATCTCTAAACTGCTCGACAGCGCGCGCGACAGGTTGGCCGCCTTGGGAGTCGAATGGAGGGGGGCCCTGGCGAAAGCGCCGCAAGACTTGAAGGACTGCTGGGCTTCTCCGGGAAGGGCACTCGGACCTCACCCGTTATTGTGGGTTGGTGGTACTTGTTTCCATTTATCCAGCATGCATCTATCTACAGATCAGTTTGATTAGCCTGCAGCGCGAGGGCCTCTTGCTGGATATCGGCTTCCCTGCCGACGGTGCGCAGCGAGTCCTGGGGAAGCTTCAACAGCCGCTGCCGTGCCAGCATGGGGCGAAGGCACTGCAGATGCAAGAGGACTGTTCAGCAGTGCAGCAGCAGCAGCAGCAGCAGCAGCAACTGAGCACAGCAAGCAAAAGAGCAGGGCAGCAATGACAGCACTCGCACCGCTACCGCCAGCCTTGTGCCTGAGGGCAAAGCTCGGGATCGCGAGAGCAAGCTTGCTCAATCAAAATTATTGCGTGGTTTCTTGTACATCTCAAGATCCCAGCATACTCCATCATCCAGATCCGTGACATTTGCATTTATTCGCACAGGCAGGAGATTGCTCCAAAAGGCTCTCGTTGTCAATGTGTCAACTTCATGTCTTCGATAGTGCGGATAATGCTCCTGGCAGGGCTACTTGTACTTCTGCATCGCTGACCTTTTCAGAGCCGAGTGGAGCTTGCTAAAGCCACCAGGTTCTACAGCTGCTGCACTCGTGGTCTGTCCCAGACGAGGTGCGAGTGGTTGACCACCTTCACTCGTTGTCATACTCACACACTCTCTTGCTCTCGTCTTCTTTGTCTCTTCAGACGCTTCGCGCTGCCATCGCGCGCCATCCGGAGCTGCTAGCCGCGACACTGGCAGAACTCCAGGCTGAAAGATTGTTTAATTTGGTGGACCCTGACCGAAGTGGATCTTAGGCTTATGCACTTAGCCGTGAGCTCAGGCCACTGATGAAGCACTCCAAGCTTCGCTTCCGCAAGACGTGCTGCTCGGCCAGCCATTCGATCCCCCTCAGTTCCCCATCAGCCCAGAGAAAGCAGCAGATTGAAAGCCACAAGGTTCAGCGAGCTGGTGCAGAAGTTCCCTGAGGCAGGCGGGTAATTGTTTTAGTTTCACTCGGTCTTATTGTACTTTGTGACATACGTCCTGAAGCGCGAGTTTCTTTAAGCCTGCCAAGAAGATAAGAATAAACGCAACTGGATGTTCTCCGTCGTTGCGAGACAATGGCCACTTCTACACGCATGCAAGCACGAAGCCGCATGAATGCATGCATGGCTGCATGACATGTATGTATGCAGGTGTGTGTGTGTGTGTGTGTGCGTGCGTGCGTGTGTGCGTGTGCTTGTGCGTGGGCGTGGGCGTGTGCGTGCGCGCGCGCGGGCGTGTGTGTGTGTGTGAGAGAGAGAGAGAGAGAGAGGTGTATGTAGGTCCACGCATACGATACATACATATACATACGTACATAATATATATATATATATATACACATACATACATACATACATACATACATACATACATACATATTATTCATTATGCAAATTAATATATAGGTATCTATATCTATGTACTTATCTATCTATCTTATTGATTTATCTATCTATTTACCTATTTACCTATCTATTTATTCTTATTTATTTTCTATTTGTCTAGCTATCCAGCTATCTATTTGTCTATCTATCTTTCTTTCTTATTTATTTATCTATCTATCTATAAGTATACCTACCTGTCTATCTATCTACCTATCCGAACTATCTATCTATCTATCTATCTATCTATCTACGTATAAGTACATATATGCACAGATACATGGACATGGATCTCAAACGCAGGTCTTGCACACGAGCATTTCACACATGTCAGCAAAGCGATCTGCCAGTCATGCCATACTGGTTTGGCTCCATGGACGGCTCTGCTCGCCTAGGTGTTGCTGGCGGGCCGGTCAAACGTCGCGGAATTGCAAGAACTTTTCAGTTCATGGGGCCTGCCCTGGGAGGAGGCCTTCTACGTAAACGCTGTTGGGATGCATGCTGCGCTGGGTAGTTCAGGCCACTAGTGACGGCTGGAGCTTCTTAGCCATGCCATTCATGCGTTTAGCGCAAGCAAACACAGGAAGCCTTCTTTCCTCGAGGGATGTGGTGGCAGGTCCTGCTTCGTAATGCGGTTACTTGGGCCAGCATTTGTCCCCGAACCTCTCTGGCTGAAACCCTCCTCTTGGCCCTGTTCTGCTGGTTCTTAAAGTTCCTGAGCGGAGTCCTCCTCACCACATTGGACCCTTTGGTTCCGATCCTGGAATGAAGACTTAAGCCACCTACAGTGGCGCTGACGGTGGCTGCATCTAAGATCTTAGCCGAATCTTACCCACGTAATTGCAGCTTTGTCCCCTGACCTCAAGCTCAAAGTGCTCCAATTGGCCAGATTGTGTGAACCAGCATGAAAGGAAACGGTGGTGGTGGCTGATCTGGTCAGCCAGGTCGAACGAGTAGTGCGCCTTTTTATCCCTCCCTCTAGTGGTGTTGGGTTCTGGCAGCACATGTAGGTCAGCTTAAGGCCCCTGCACGTGCACTGCAGCTGTATTTTGATATGAACTTCCCGAAAGCACCAGGCGCGCAAGCAAACGGAGAGAGAATCCAGCAGTGTAGACCAGATACAAGCCTGTTCGTTGATGCAGAGCCTGCTTTTGCTGGTGATTTGCTGAGACCATGTGAGACAGATTTTGAGACATTTCATGCGTGGAGGCTGCAAGAAGGGCGCCGCGACTGCTGCTGCGCATGCCGGAGGACGCCATACAGTATGAAGCCTGCAGACAAGGTGCATTTCGGGGAGGATGCTGTGAGAGGCCAGAGCATGGGGGCTGGATGCAGCACACTTGTACATGCGTAGTTGCTATAGAGGATCTGGCCAAGCTCCTCCACTTCCTGCGCAAGGATCCGCTTGCCCGGCCGGTTTGACATTGAGGAGCAAGGGGAACCTGTTCAGGGAACATCGTGGACCTTGGCACGCCTTAGCTTTGTCGTTTTGTGTTCGTTTGTTGTTCGTCGAAAAAATGCACGGAATGTTTCATGCCTCGTGTCAAAATCGAGAAGATCTACAAGCAAGCGTCTTCGAGCCAGGCTGGGTCCGCTGCTTTCTGCCGACCAGCTAGCTTATGTGGCGCAACCCTTACCAGCTGAAGGGAAGTATGGCACAGCGTATCCAGAGGCTATACAGCTTGTTCCAAAATACTCGAGAGTGCCTTGGGCTTGTCTATGTCTTGACAAGGCGAAAAACTATCCGATGCTCCTCCTTGGGACATTGGACGCTGAGCGCCAGCTGGCCCCACTGGTGCAGTTTCTGCCAGGGGGCCCGGAATTTCCCCACTACCTGGATCTGAGGAAGAATCGCATGATACGGTATCTCCAGTCGAGCCGAGTTCTGCCAGAAATTCCCAAGTCTGCTAGAGCTGTCCTGGCAACCCACTACTTGGCGTGACACGTCAAACGGTTTCCTCACACAGACATACCTCATGACAGGAGGGGAGTGTCAGAGAAAAGAGGTACGTTAATTGCTGTACGATCCTGGGTGGTAGGCTCCTTGGTGTAAGGCCCTCTCGGACTAATTTCTTGCAATTCCACCGAACCTCCTCCTCCTCCTCCTCAATTTTTCGCATCTTGCTTGGACCAAGGCGCCACTTTCTTGGAGTTGATCCCGCTAGCACGTAGCTCGGCAAAAAGCTTCGATGGGCTGCAAGCCCGAACAGAGGGATGCCCCGGGCGACAGTCTGTAAACTTGTCAGCTTGCAGATGGCTTGAGGCAATGCATCGGGCTGTATGCCTGGCCAGATTCACTTGCTGTTGTCGAGCCAACTGTTGCTCGGAAGACTTGGAAGAAGCTGTCGATTTGAGCTGGTATACTCCCAGCGCGCCAGCTTGTGATCAGATTGATTCTCTCTGGCCTTACACAGTTTGATCCGCCCCACCAAGTTGCATCGGTCAATGAGAATCAAGTCTCCAAAGATGAATTCTCCGCCCGTTTGTGAAGATCGGATGTTGCTTTCGACTGAGGCTCGCTTCCTAGTGGAAGACTGTGGCTACTCGCTTGAAGAGCTTCGGGAAGATGTCGCACTCCTGGGGCACCACACCGGCAGACGTGTTGTCATGTGTTGTTTGGCTCAGCTTCCCGGTATTAGGTTGCTTCGGGATGGGTTCAGTTCAGGCAGGGCTTCACAGGCTCCATTGTTCCGTGGATAGGCCAGTAGTTCACACTTAAAGGACTCCCGATGCTGCCTCCCAGGTATTCCTTTGAAGCTCGGGTGCATCCACGGGGCCGCTTCGTGCAGCATTTGGGTATGGCCCGATTGCCACTCAAGGCCTTGACGGCTGTGGATGTGGCTCGACGTGACCCTAACGACACACATCACTCCATAGACCTGACGGCCCCTTTGCTCATATATTTAGGGTCGGCCAGCTTCCTGCAGTCAGGACAACCACTTCTGCCAAATGGTGGATGCCGGCAAAGACGAGTACCTGGCATTCATGTTTCAGCTGCGGAGAACCGCGCGGAAGGAGCAAAATCAGGAGCGTTCCTGGTTTAGCTCACGGACCTTAGAAATGCGGGACCTAAGTGGGGTACTGCGAGTCGAAACCCAAGACCCTAAACTCTAAACGCTTCTGCGGCGGCTCCAGTCTTGGCTCATGTTTTTTGTCTTCAAGCCGGAACGCTACCACAGAGAATGTCCCTCCCGCCCGCGTGGAATGCTGGCTGGCCCCAGCAGCAGATGGCAATGTATGGAAGGCTCGCAGCGCCTGCAACACAAAGCATAATGGGCGCCAACCTGGCCCCGACGATGCTCTTGGCTCAGTCTTCGCCAACCTCATATGGTGAACAGGAGCCCACGCACGAGTCCGAACCCTGCTTCGACGGGTTGTGCCTGAATGAGGCGCGGGAGAGTGAAGAAATGAGGGGAGAATATGTATATTGGGGCTATGACTTGAATCCAGCCTTGCCTCCCGCCATGCCGGCTTGTTTTACGACGAAGTTCGGCACTGTTTGCA
>CAJNJA010040075.1:0-28019 GCA_905231915.1 Symbiodinium necroappetens | reverse complement strand
GGTTTATGGTTTCGGGGTTTAGGGCTAAGAAGTTAATGGTTCAGGGGTTTAGGGCTTAGGGGTTAATGGTTCAGGGGTTTTGGGCTTTAGGGGTTTAGGTTCGGCCCTTATGGGTTTATAAGGGTTTAGGGTTTTAAGGGTTTAGGGCTTATGGGTGTTATAAGGCTTCAGAGTTTGAGGGTTTATGGGTTTTATAAGGGTTTGGGGGTTTAGGGCTTATGGGTTTTATAAGGTTTCAGGGTTTTAGGGGTTTTAGGGTTTTTGGGTTTATAAGGCTTTACGGTTTTTAGGGGTTTGGGGTTTACGGGTTTTATAAGGCTTCAGGGCTTTAGGGGTTTTAGGGTGTATCGGTTTAAACGGCTTTGGGGTTGACGGTTTTGTAAGGGTTTTAGGAAGTCTTGTTGGCAAACCGGCCATAGAACAGGCATGAAGCACGTGTCTGCAAGACAGCCGACATCTCCCCCGGGTCCTTTGATAGCCGAGTGACTCTGCCGAAGCAGCTGGAAAACAGCAAGGGAGTGCACCCAGGGGCTCGAGCGAAGAAGCCCTAAACTAAACCCTTAACCCTTAACCCCAAACCCTAAACCCTAAAACCCCAAAACCTAAACCCTAAACGCTGAGTTCCTTCAGGGTCTTTGTGCATTGCGCTGAGGGGGTGTTGGCCCCTAGGTGAACACTTCAAGGTTTGGGAGCCGTGTTTGTGGTTCTTGTTATTTCTTGTTGCATGAGTTCATTTTTTTAGGGTTTAGGATTTAGGGTTTAGGGGTTCAGGGTTTAGGGTTCATTTTAGTTAATCATGGTATATCAGTTTCATAAAAGCAGTTGCTTCTGAATGCTCAGCATCAGGATTGTTGTGCAAAACAAAACATATATTTTGGTTGCAGCCCTAGCGTGCTTCAAGTGCATGGTAGGGAGCAATTTCGAGGACCCTTCGACCGAGGGAATTCGTTGATGGACAAGACCAGGGGACGCAGGTTTGGGTTCCGGGGTTCCTTGTGGCCTTTACACTTACCTAGGCCGCCACTAAGGACCCCTGAGCCCGAAGCTTTAGGGCTTAGAGGCTCCATAGTGGTTCCTTTTTGGGATTACCTGAAAGGATCCTAAATATAAATCCCCAAAAAAGGAACTACCATGGAGCCTACAAGTAGACCTTCATGCAACACGGACTTGTGAAGCTGTTTTCTGCTCATGCCTCGTCCAACCATGGAAGCCCTACCAGTAGAAACCCTACCGCTTTTAAGAGCTTGTATAATGAAACCATCAGTTAGGAACTCTAAAAAGGTAGCTTATTTGGGGGGTTATAGGTACTATAAGGGCCTTATCAATTATGTCATAAGAATAAGGAACCCCAAAACCCGATTCTAATTATTCAGGCCCCTACATCAAGCCCTATGAAGCTCACTATCAAAACATCCGGGTTGTGATGAGCTCCGCAGAGGGTTCTACGGTGTTGCAGGCTTACTCGTAAATCGAACAAGGTGCTGGTGTCCAAGACACTATGATTTCGTTGGGGCATTCAAACGTTTTTGTTGCTGTGGTATTGCATTGTAAATCTCCGGAGCTTCCCGTTTGAACCCCAAAAGTCCAGGAGGCACTGGTACCCCCTAGAAGCCGATAAACTATAAGCTTCAATCCTAAACGCTCCGTTGCGATGCCTTGAAGCTCGACTGCTTCGTCGTGCACCAGCTTGGAAAGCTTCTCGGCAGTGCTTGGGCTTGAGGGTTTGGAGTTTTATAGTCAAGGGTTGCCCCTAAACCCCAAAGCCCTAATCCTTAATTAAGCCCCAAACCCCTAAACTCCAAGCCCTAATAATTAAACCCCTAGCCCCCTAAACCCTAATTAAACCCCTAAAGCCTCATTAAATCCCAAAGCCCTACACCCTAAACCCCAACCCTTATGCCCTAAGCCCAAGTATAAGTTTGGAGCTTTGGCACTGCAGGGCTCGCGTTTGCTTTTGAAGCTTAAGGGTTTAGGGCTTGCGGTTCTCTCTACCCACAGGCTCCATAGTAGTTCCTTTTTCGGGATCACCTGATAGGATCCTAAATATACACCCCAAAACGGGAACTACAATGGAGCCTATAGGTAGCTAGTAGCTGTCAGCTCTTCGATCAGGAGTCTAAGGTTTGGAGTATAGGGCTGAGACTGAGAATTCAGGGTAGCTGTTGTAAATAATGAATGTAGCTCGCCGTTTTCATTTATTGTTTGGCTGTCACACACTTCATTGTGAACACAGCCTTTGCGCATCTCTGAACTATAGAGCCCTAAGCAAAAAGCCTTAACCTGGAGTCCTAAAATCATAAAGAGCTATGAGCCCTGAATCGTAAGCCCTAAACCTAAACCCTGTTTAACACGAAGCTTCTGAAGGCTCTTTCAAGCCCCCAAAAACCCTAAACCCTAAGCCTTCACAACCCTTAAAACCCTAAACCCTAAATCCTAAGCCTTTACAACCCTTAAAACCCTAAACCCTAAGCCCCCAAAGTCGCGAGGCGATGGGTGCCTGCTGCTCTTCAGCAAAGCGGGCCGGGCACGGCTTGGAGGCATCCGTAGGGCTCCTAAACCTTGGTACAAGGTTTAGGGCTTAGGGCTTAGGGTTTAGGGGTTTAGGGTTTAGGGGTTTTAGGTTTAGGGTTTAGGGGTTTAGGGTTTAAGGTTTAGGGTTTAGGGCTTAAGGTTCCCATGAGGGTTCCTCAAAGGGTCCTTTGAGGGTTCTTTGCTGGTTTCAAGGGTTTTAGGTCTCGGGCATGCGGTTGAGAGTCCAATACTTGAGTTAAAGAGATCTGAATACTGTAGCCACTGCAATACCTACTTACAGGTTATGAAACACCCACAACACCCCCATTCCAAGAAAGAAAGGCTTGCATAAGAAAGTTGTGGAGTGTTTGCTGGTTCTCTTGTCTCTTGCAGGGTTCAGGCTTCCCAGAAGTTTCTACATGTCGGTCGGCCCATGGGCAGTGCGGTTTCGTGACAGTGGCCAGAGCCTACATCCATCGGAGTATCGCCCTTCGATCCCCAAACCCCCCCAAAACCCCCCTAATTAAACCCTAAATCCTAAACCCCTAAAGCCCAGACAGAAGCACAGGCCACGGCCCTAAACCCTAAACCCTAAACCCTAAACCCCTAAACCCCTATACCCTTAAGATGCTGTGAGAGAGTCCTCGGCGGCGCCGAAAGAGCTTTGAGCCTTGCAGGCCTTCGCAATCCGCAGAGCCCTGCAGGTCCCCAAAAATGATTTTTGGAATTTAGGGTTTTAGAGTTTTAGGGTTCCTTTAGGGTTTAGGATTTAGGATTTAGGGTCTAGGATTACGGTTTAGGGTTGAGGGGCCTTGGATGACCTGTGAGGATTTACAAAGCTGAGTTTGAAAAGAGCCTCGGACATCAACATCATCCCGCACTGCCGCGGCAGAGATGAAGTAGAGAACGCTATGGTGGGTCGGTAAGACTTACATGTTCCTGCTCTTGTACGCAATCAATGCCCCCTATCGTGTGGAAATACTCCGAAGCCAGTGTTCACAACTTGTAACTGCCTGTCATAGCACAACCCATTAGCAACGACGATTCGCTCGACCAGGCGTTTCCTTCGAAAGCAGAGGCGATGGAGGCGGAGGCAGATCTACAAGAATCGGACGAGGATGATCAGAAGCTGCACCTTTTTGTCGAGGCTCCTGCTGCTCCCTATAGAAGACGAGTTCCCCGCATAAGCAATGCGTTGTTGTATCGGAACGGAAAGGTTGGCTTTTAGGCTCTTTTTATCAGGGTGGCGTACTATATTGGGGACCTAAAAAGAGATCCTAATTTAGAGAACTACTCAGTTACTTTTCGTTATAATGGACTGCCAACGTAGACTGAGAGTCCCGGGCCGCGGCTCGTGTACATCATAGCAACCTTATAGTAACCCTCAGTAGATAGTAACCCTTAAAGGAGCCTTTTAAAGGGATTCTACTCTAATTATGATGGTTGTCTAGAACCTGCACTGTGGTTTGACTGATGCTGTCGGTTGTCTGTGTGTATTTGCTTGGGTGGGGGCGGGCGGCGGCGGTTTGCTTTGGATGGTTGGTACAGGTGCAGTTTTTAGCTTTACCGTGCATACTAACTGATTTAGCCTGGTATCCCTGGACATTCATTGTGTGCATCTTGTTCTCGCCGGTGTCTTCATCAAGGGCGCTTGGCGAAGGCCTGTCCCGAGCTGTGACTGAGGGTCGTAAGCATCCCCGACTCCACCAAGCTCGAAACTGCAATAACGTAGAAGCCTAAATAGATACCGTTTTTTAGTATTCCATAGAGTGCCTTCTGATAGCTATACCATAAAGCAGCCCGAAAACCCTACCTGTTTCTACTCAAGGCCCCTGCATCGTCGCAACCCCTCTAGTACTCCTTCCAGTAACCCTTATATTGTAACCCTTGTTACCCCTTTAAACGGGAACACTTAGAGGGATCCTATTTTAGCTATGAAGGCCCCTGCATCAGGCAGGTCCATCAAAGTCCAATCCTCATCGCCTCGATCGATGCACGTTCTTGTCTTCCTGCTGCCCTTCTGCTCATCAGTTTCGATACCCGCACCTTCCAATTCCCCCCCCCCCCCCAATTCAATTACGGTCTTACGGACTATAACTCTTTCTAGAATTTCAATAGGGGCCCGAATGTGATTCAAGGTGTATATTCCTTAAGTAAGGGAGTTTGGAAGGTCGGGTAGTTTCATCCACCCAAGCCCTAAAGGTGACAAGCACTTGCTGCCCCTCAGCCAAGCGGGACGAACAGGAGTTGGAGGCTGGTTCAGAGTGAAAGGAGTTTGTTTCTTTTGTCTGCGGCGGCCCGTAGATGCAATCTCCAAGAAGTAGAGTACCTAACCAATCTAGTAGTTCACTAGACAGAGATTTGGCAACCCAGCAACCCATCATTTAGGTGATTGGAACCCTAGGGTATAAGGCTGTTCAGAGTTTATCTTCGGGTGGAAGTCGACCTGTCGCAGAGCGGTCCAGCTCTCTTTGGCAGAACCGTATCAGAATGACCTGCAGTCAAGCTGCTTGGTGGACATCCACATTTTGCCAAGCCACTACTCATGCAACAACATAACCTCTTTCTGTAAAACTATGTGGTAGCAGGGGAGTAGCCCTGGTAGTGTCAGCATGCATTGTAACCCTCACAGTAACAGCGTGGCAGAAATCGTATCACCTGGTTCATATCACGGTGACTGTAGTGGAGCAGTACCAGCAGTAGTGATATGGCAGTATTCGTCACTTCGTGATAGAATTGGGAGCACTACTGACATTGACATCAGAACTCATAGCAATTGTACGCAACACAAACCCATTACGAATGTTGTCGAACTAGCGCGACTTGACGAGCATCAACCCTGTTGTATAGCTTTGCATGTCCAGCTTCTCCCAATAATTCTGCAACTGTTTTTTTTTCCCACCGGGTTTTGCCCTGCCTGTACATACGCGGCACCTACAACGAAGTTGTGACGAGTAGCGGTGTGATGTCGAGCTATCACTGGATGGGACATCGTGCACTGTTTTTCCTGTGCAGCGGGTATTGTCGGGAAGGTAGCTGGGGTTTTTGTGGGCTATTTTGTGTCGACAGGGCAGTGCACTGCAGCGCCCTTTCTTCTTCGAGAGCTTAAGCTTCTAGCGACAGTGTCTGGAAGTCACCACTCCCAAGCTGGGTTCTTGTCAGGGGATTGTATTTAAACTACCATAATGGGGATCTAGAGTAAATAATATGGTTTCCCGGTTTCCTCTTTACTGTAGCTTACATTAAAACCCCGAACCCAGCAAGTCATTGACAGGCTGCTGCAGAACCTATCGGAGCATTTACAGCTCGTGGTTCAAAGGCGCAAACATGGAGTTGTGTCCTGCCCTTGTTTTTCTGGATGCCAAGTGTAATCCGATGATCGCACCCTAAACCCTAAACCCTATGCCCCAAACCCTACACCCTAAACCCTATACCCTAAGCCCCCACACCCTAAACCGTACCACCCTAAGACCCATGCCAAGTCAAGCCCCGATTCTTCCTTGACTCTCGCAGGGAAGCCACCCGGCGCCCCCTGGATTCACCACGTGGGTAGTTCTCTAAATCAAGGTCCCCTTGTAAGTCCCAAATACAGTATGGCACCCTTAAGGGACCCTAGTTTAGAAAACCACCCACATACTTTCCCCAAGGTCTAATCCCTAAACCTTGTCTCCACGGGCTAAACCTTAAATTCTAAACCTAAACCATGAAACCTAAACCATACACCCTACATCCCCGCCGACTACCTTTTACTGGAGACGGTGCCTGATTCATTGTATGCATTTGTCTCCGCAGATATGCTCTACACTGCTCGCCCTTGTCGCCTTCCGGAATTCTATAGTTTTCCCATCAGGCTTTCCCCTAAACCCTAAACCCTCACATCCTGCACACTCTGTGCTCTCTGCCAGGTGGAGCTGCAGGAGAAGCTGCGCATCTACGAGGAAAGGGCGAAACAGCAGCCACAGGATGCAGGAGCACACTGGTCTCTCGGTGGGCTTCGGCTGGCCCTTGGGAATTTCGCGGGCGCCGAGGGAGCCTACGCCGAGGCCGTGCGACTGGAGCCTGGTGACGAGTTCGCGCGCTTCGGCCTCGGCCAAGCGCGGGAGAAGCAGGGAAAGCTGGCGGCGGCCGCGGAGGCTTATGCAGCTGCTCAGCATCTCGGCTACGACGGTGGCGAGGCGCTAAATCGAGTCAGCAAGGAGAGGGTGCTGTGAAAGAGAGGGAGGGGAATGGGAGGGCGGTCGTCCGTGTGTGTGTGTGTATATATATATATATACGTACATACTATCTATATATGTATGCCATGTATGCCTGCAAGTATGTATGTACGCTTGTGTTGTCTGTGTGTCTGTAAGTGTATGTATGATGTGTATGATATACATATATATATATATGTATATATACATACATAAATATGTATGTATACATGTGTATGTGTGTGTGTGTGCGTGTCTGTCTGTGTCTGTCTGCGTGTGCATGTGTGTTTGTGCCCACATCCAGGGGCCTTGCCCCACGTCTCTCGAGACCTGCCTGGACAGGAGCTCGAGAGGAAGGCTGCCGTGGCGATCCCGTGCATTGAAGGTTATAGAGTTTAGTTATTAAGGTGTTATGTTGGTGACTAGTGTCGTTGTTATTGCTATTTGTTGTATTATTACTATTACATTAGTAGTATTGTCATGACCATGATTTCGGATTGTTATACATGTAGTGAGGTGTCATCGATGCCATTACCCATAGGCTCCTTAGTAGTTCCTTTTCGGGGTTACCTTGTAGGATCCTAAATATAAACCACAAGAAGGAACTACTTAGGAGCCTATGGGTACTTTGTACTCCGGATTGTCAGGCGGTCAAAAGCCCGGTGGAGACGCAGTAGGCCCGGGCAGGGATCTTATCTCACTGCACCTGTGGTGCTCTCACGTTTAGGGGTTTGGGGGTTTGGGGTTAGGGTTTAGGAGTTTGGGGTTTAGGGGTTTGGTAATTTTGGGGTTCATTGCAAGTTTTAGTAGTGCCGATGGCTTGCATAGGCTTGCAGCTATGTAAACCCCTCTTCCTTCGCCAATCCTGAGCCGCCTTCTGTGGACCAACTTAAGAGTCTTGAACTGCGGTCCGCAGAGCTGCTAGAAGTCTTGTGTCGTTACTTGGTCTATCGGAGAGGAGGCAGGTTTCGAAGTGCAGTGGACCGCGTACATTAAACTTCCCTAAATCCTGAACCCCAGGACAGCGAGCCCTCCTGCGAAAGAGGGGCGGGCATGTCACGAGCGAGGGGCTGTTGGGGCTCTAAACCAGGGCGACCAAAAAAAACGACTCGAGCAAAGGACGCTGGGTTGTCAAAGGTCGGTACTAAAGTGTATACATTTCATATATATATATATATGTCTGTATATGTCTATGAATACATGTGCATGTATAGTTTATATATATATGTAGGTATACATATGTGCACATGTGCATAGCCTTGGACCGTATTCGCTTCAGGTGGATGCAATCGACAAGCCTCGAGTGAGGCTGCTTCGGATAAGAGCCCCTGTGCATGTTGATACTTCGCTGGAGCCCTGGTAGACGGTCACCAGGAGCCGGTTCTCAAGCTGACGGGCTTGCGGGATGTTTTGCAATGCAGTGGAAAGCATCCGGAGATAATTATGTGGCTTACTGGCTTCACCCTAAACACGAATTCACGGCCGGGTCAGGGTGTAGGGCGTTGAGGGCCTTTCCATTCCTTCAACGAGACTGTCGCCTGTCTTGCACCTGCCTGGGGATTTCTGTTACATGCGGTGTTCGGGAAAGATTAGTCCCCAAGAGTCCATGTACCATCATGGCAGGCTGTTGATAGACATCTGGGCCCCAAAAGTAACCCTAAACTTTACACCTTAAACCCTAAACCCTAAACTCTAAACCCTTAACCCTAAACCCAAAACCCCAAAACCCTAAACCCCAGTACATACTGTACCCTTACTTGGACCCTTTGGGATTGATTCAAAGCCTGATTTCCCTTGACCCGGGCGTCCCCGAGCAAACATTGAAAGCCTAACCCCGAGCCACAGTAATATTCCATGAAGTCCTTAGCTCGTAATTCGGGTTCAGGGTTTGCGGTCATATCGTCTGCCAAATACATCAGCCCACAAAACTGCCATCCTAAACCCAAGTAACTAATTCTTATAGGTCCTTTGGACCCTTAACTTAAAGGAACCCTAAAAACCCCTTAAAGGAACCCTAAAAACCATTTAAAGGAACCCTAAAAACCCTTTAAGGGGTAGCCGAACACAAAACGTCTCGAAAGCTCTCGGCCTCTCCAGGCCTTCCTGTTGCCAGCCGTATTTCCTCGGTATGCCTATAAGTCCAAGGCTCTATTTGTAGTTCCTTTTTGGGAATTACCTTATAGGATCCTAAATATAAGCTACAAAAACGAACTATAATGGAGCCTATGGGTAGTCTCCATTGTAGTTCCTTTTTTCGCTTTAACCAGTTTTATAGCTAGGATCCTACAAGCCCGAAGCCTTAAACCCTAAACCCCCAAAAGGGGAAGAGACTGTAGGCATATTGCACGGCTGCAGCCGGATCTCGCAGCTGAATGCTCCCTAAACCCGAAACCTAAGCCCTAAACCCTATAAGCCCTAAGCCCTAAACCCTAAACCAAAGGCCTAAACCCTATAAGCCCTAAACCCTAAGGCCTAAGCACTATAATCCCTAAACCCTATAAGCCCTAAACGCTAAGCCCTAAGCCCTAAGCTCGGCTTCGGCCGTAGATTGAAGAATTTGTGTGGACTTCCAGCGTTGAGACTGAAGCTGGGCTCGTGGCGATGCGGCTGCATGTTACTCGTATGTAGTGGCCTCATGAAGTAGAACTGGGTCTGGGGTACAGTCTTACTGCTGATGGTATAAATCCTGCACTACCTTGATTAAGGATCCTAAACTATCGGAATTATGGCATGTGCCTTATTATGGGTAATGCAGGACTTATATCATCAGCCGTAGTGTACCTATACTCGGAACCTAATACAGGGATGCTGTTTCGATTTTTTCTCACCCCTATGGTTTCTGAACAGCGTTTCCGGACGCGTCCTGCTTTGAATGCATCAGCCCTGCACACGTGACAGAGCCGACACAGAGCCCTGGAATGCCAGAAGCCTCCAAACCGTGCAAATTCCTTAACCCGAAGCCGAAACCTTAAGTGCCTGACAATTTCTACTAAACCCTAAACGGCCTTATAAATCCTATATGTTTGCCTTTTAACCCACCAAACATGCCTAAGTGCTGGTCTTCGAATACTTCGCAGCTTTAAACCCTAAATCCTAAACCCTGCCTCGATCGACGATTACGGGTCGCTCGCCAGTCGGCTCGTAGCACGGCCACCTGGACTCTTGAAGGCAAAACCTAGAGGGTCCATACACACTAACGGCTTAGGGTTTAGGAGTTTAGGGTTTACGATTTAGGGTACTACTCTTATGGAATTAGGTACCCAAAACCAGAAAAAGGATGGTCTTTCGGGGCCTAATTCCAAAATGGTGGTACATGTGGACCCTCTGGGTAACATTGCTCGCTCTTGCATGATGAAACCTGAGCGCGCTGCTGATGGTGTGGTTTAGGAACTTCGAATCCTGTAATGTTGCTTGCAACCAAGGCAGCCTCAAACTGTCACCAAGACTGCCGCGCTTTGCATGACTGTATACTGAAGAAAATGTCTAGACTCAAGACCTTAGGTGAGTATTGTTGAACCCCGCATTGAACCTCCAACTGAATCCAATGGCTGGGCTGAGCTTAGTATGTTGGCAGAGTGTTGTGCTTGAGGTCCCGTTGCAAACAGTAGCCATGCACCTTTCAATGGGATGATATCTCCATGTCGTCCACGGCATTGTTTAGGGCCGCAAACATTGCAACTGTTCTTCGGGCTGCACAGCTGTTGTGGCTGAAGTTCCACCTCACACGCGGCAGCCGCGCTGGCAGTGAGGCTCGCATCTTGTTGGAACCTTGTTGAAGTGCTCTAAACTGGGTTCTGGAGTACCATACTTGAATACTTTTTTATTGGACCTGTTCCTGAAAGGAACCCATATGAAATAAAAGTCTATACCTTTTTTCCTTGGTTACTTCAAAGTCCAGATATGTACGGCGGTGCGAACCCTAAACCCTGAAGCCCCAAACCCCAAAACCCTAAACCCTAAACCCCTATGTACGGCGGTATGCCTCAAGACTGGGATCTTTTGCGGGTGAGGAGTGCCAGAGGAAGCTCTGGCCTCCAAGCCTAAAGTTCAGGGCTTAGGGATTTGGGTTTAGGACTTAGGGTTTAGGGCTTAGGGTTTTGGGTTTGTGGTTTAGGCAGTCCAACATCCGAGCAGCGCTTTTGAGTTCGGCAGATTTCTCCTGATGGCAAGCAGGGCGGACTCCTAAACCGCAAACTCTCAACCACCAGAGTTGCTGTGTCAGTGTAGTTTTCGAAAGCTCGAAGTGTATTCAGGGTGCAGGGTTTAGGCCGTTGGGTCATATTGATGTACCCCTATATTTTAAAGTATGTTCCAACAATGCCTAGAATGCAGAATGCATGCAGGTTTCCATGGCGACGCTGACCCAGACGCAGACCGAGGTCCCACAGCCGGAAGAACTATTGATAGTATCCTGAAAGTCCTACACTCCCTACACAATGTTTTTTTTTATACAAACTACCTCAACACCATACTCCTTTTGTTGATGAGGGCCCCCTTTGACCGTCTCGGGAGTCTCGACCCCGATTGCCTACAAAGACGCCGTTGTTCTTATTACTGTTGATGATAGAAATCCTGCATTACCCATAATAAAGAGCATACCACCATTCCCATAGTTTAGGATCCTTAAGGTACTGCAGGATTTATATCATCAACGGTAGTCGTGTGTGTGTGTGTGCGTGCTTTCAGACCTTGGAGTGCCATGAGCTGCAAATCTGCGATGACTCGACTAAGGTTAGATAGAGTGCACAGGGATGCCCGAGCTAGAACTAGGCTGCTAATTACGACAGCTCCGTGTAATCCTCAGTTGGCCAATGAAGTTGACAAGAACCTGTCATATGTGGTTTAGGCTAATCGGGTTTAGGGTTTAGGGGTTCACATCACATGATCCTTGTCTGATTTCTGCATGTGGCACCAAAAGAGATGGTTCGTAGGGACTTCTCAGAGAGCTCCTCGTGGTGACTGTGCTGGACGGCGTGCGACGCCGATGGTTTTTGTGAGGCTTTGTGCTTACACCCCTGGGAGGTGAAGGGGTGCAGGGGGTGGAGGGGCAACAAATCGTTCATCTTAGCACCGGCACCCCACTTCGAGCCCGAGACACCGGCAACGAATCATACATCTGAGCACTGGGACCCCACTTCGAGTCCACGACACCGGCAACACATCGTACATCTTAGCACTGGGGCCGCACTTCGAGCCCAAGACACCGGCAACAAATCGTACATCTTGGCACTGGGTACTTCGAGCCCAAGACAGCCGCAACAAAGTGGGGTCCCGGTGCTATAAGATGTACGGTTTGTTGCGGGTGTCTTGGGCTTGAAGTGGGGTCCCAGTGCTACGATGTGTGATTTGTCGCCGGTGTCCTCTGCTCGGATTGGGGTCCCAGTGCTAAGATGTACGATTTGTTGCCGGTGTCTCGGGCTGGCAGCGGGTCTCAGTGCTAAGATGTACGATTTGTTGCAAGTGTTTTGGTTTGGAAGTGTGGTCCCGGTGCGAAGATGTACGATTTGTGTTCATTTGTTTCCGGTGTCTTGGGCTCGAAGTCGGTTCCCATTGCTACTATGTTCGATTTGTTGTCCGTGGGGTGGCAGGGTGGAGGGGTGAGGGATGGAAGTGAAGGTGAAGGGGTTGGTGGAGGGGTGGAGGGGTTCCGCCTAGTTAAAGTGGCTTGGCGGCCCGGGCCCGAAGTATAGAATATTTGTCTAGGTATTGAATCCGCATGTTTTTCAAAGCAGTTAAGCCAGGTGGCCAGCTCCACGCTGAAGTTGGATGCGTCTTCGACGCCGGAATCCAAGAGGTGGCCCTAAACCACAAACCTCAGACCCTGAACCCTAAACTTCACGGACGCGAGTCAGCCCGGGATTTCTGGAACCGGAAATAGGCTTCTGACATCCTATGGCCTGAACGCCTAAACCACCGAAATGACAGGAGCATTCATTCACGAAATGGGAAGCTACATCCCGTAATTACACCGATTCCGGCTCCTCCTCCTCCGGCTTTAAACTTCGGGGCTACCCAATAACCCTTAATAAGGAAATACATACTGTAGGGATCCCTAATGTGTATAAGGTATATTCTTTAACTGAGGGATATTGAAAGGTTTGGGTGTATGAGTCAACAAATGTCTAGTCACATTCACCTATACGCCTCTCTAGCTCCGGAATCGCTGTAAAAGGGCCCAAGTCAGTAGAGGTCAAGAGTCTAGATGCGGCGCCAGGGTCGCAGTTTCAAGGCTTGCGTCTTGCGACATGCAACATCCCCTAAACCCTAAGCCGATTTGAAAGAACCGTGTGTTTTCTGGATCTCATTTCTCTTAAGTTCCAAGAAAGCAGTGATTGGGTTCGTGTCTCATAGTGACACTTCAAGCTGCACATTGGTCTAGCCCCTCGAAACTCGTAAACCCTGCAGGCCCTGAACGCTTAATCCACCAAGACGTGAACCCCCGCCTCAGCCTTTATCCCCAAACCACCGTAGCCCTAAACCCCCAACCTTAAACCCTCAACCTTAAACCCTAGACCCCTGAACCCTAAACCCTAACCCCTAACCTTAAACCCCAAACCACTAAGTCTACGGCTTCTGAGGCTGAAGGAGAACTTTCACAGCACAGCGGCCACAGGGCTGGATGCCACGAAGAAGAAGGCCGGAAAACTACAGAAACAAAAGGGCCCTTAAAGATAAGATTGAACTTGGGTGTCAACCTGGACGTCGGAGAATATGATGGTGACTGATAGTAAAGCTTGTGTGAGGAGCCTTAAATAGAAGTAATTACTCAGGCTACTAGAGCACCATGCCTGAATGGGGCTTTCATTTAAGATAAGTGCTTTACAGGGTTTGTGGCATGGTTAGGAGGTTGTTTAGAGAGTTCTTTGTGGCTGCACACTGGGGTTTCTGAATATTACCGTAACCCCAAGTAACTTACGTCTTGGGGTTCCTTATTTATGATTTCCTTAGATAAGTCCTTCGAGAGGTAGGATGTGTTGGGTCCGGGTGAAGGGTTCGTTATCTGGGCTTCCTTGTGGTTGGGATCTACCTATGAGCTATGGGCTAAACAGTCACACACCGAGTTGGTGGCATGCATAGGTTTAAAGGTATCGAAACTTGACAGTTATCATTCAATTATAGGCTTAAAGGTATAGAAGCTTGAAGTCATCATTCAATTAAGTACCCCAGCCAGAAGGGCCCCTAGAGGCCCTTATGACCTAGCTCTCTCCAGCCATAAGAAGCCAGAGTCTCCAGCCCAGGGCCCCCGAAGCCCAGCAACGGAGTCAGGTGAGGCCACCGCCACCTTCGGACGAGCCGGTTGAAGTTGCGCTGAGGTCGGTGCCCGATTCGTCTGAACGGGGTGCAATGTGGGGGTTTCCGAAGACAGGGGACCCTCACAGAGTACCTAAATAGTAGGATCCTTATTATAAGGCCCCCCAAAATAAGGTACCGCCGTATTTTCGGAAGCTCCCATGCCGAGTTGGTCGTTTCTTGACAGAGCAGGCATCATTCCCGCCGCCTTCATGACTTCCAACGTAAGGATTTTAGGGTTTAGGGTTTAGGGGTTTAGGGTTTAAGGTTTCGAAACTGTAGTATACAAAGATACCCCAGAGCCCTATTCGACTTCTTATGGCTCCAATACTATGGTTCTTAAGTTCAAGCATTTGTAACTCTCCTGGAAACCCACCCTTGCTAAAGGCCCTCATAATCTGGGTTCTTGTTGAGGATTTTATTTAAGTTTCCATAATGGGGATCTATAGTACACAATAGGGTTTCTTTTGTTATGGTGGCTAAAACTAAATCGCCTAACAAGAACCCCCCCCAGAACTAGCAAAAAAGCCTTCATAAAACACCCTAACCCCTAAAGCCCCAACTAAAGGCTCAAAAGCCCTCAAAAAGCCTTCAAAAAGCCTTCAAAAGCCCTGATTTTGTCCCTAAACCCTAAACCCTCAAACCTAAACCCTAAACCCTAACCCGTGTTTCTGAAGTCCCCTGGGCGAAGGCGCTGCAGGGAGCTTGTCCGGACCGTCCCCGTGGCAGCGCGGGCCTCAGCAGAGCGAAGCAAAACTCGAGGCTTCTAGGGTCTACTGGGTTTATCACGGACGTCGCACTGGTGAAGCGCTCCCTCAACGCAGCCGCGGCAGTGCTGAGGGTCCAAGGTTTGCGGGGCTTAGGGCTTTGGGTTTAGGGGTTTAGGGTTTAGGGTATAGCTTATAATGTTGAAGGGTTTACTGGGTCCTTGTTGGCTACAACTTTATACATGTTTTGCTACAGTAAAGCCCCAAGAATGATTAAACAATCATTGTTTTGAGCATAGCCCCAAGAGGGAAGCAATTTAGTGTTGAAGGGTTTCGGGATTGGTGTATGGGGTTTCGCATCGGATTTGGCCTAAACCCTAGACCCTAAACCCTAAACTCGGGGTCTTGAATCTTGAAGACTGCTCGAGCACCGGATTCAGGGCGAAATGTAGGAACCTGAGCAAAACTTACAAGGGCAGTTGCCTAAATTAGGGTCCCTTTTCAGGTCCCCAATTAAATAATACGGCACCCTTATAAAAAGAACCCCCAAAGGGGACCCTACTTTAGAGAACTGCCCATAAGTTTCATGAGCAGTAGGCTCCAGATAAAGAGGCCCCCCAGAAGATTTGGGGGGGTATCCCTCTCAGTGATTTGATAAAGGCTTGGGGAAGCTATGGACCCTAAACCCCTAAACTCTAAAGCCCTAAAACCGTAAACCCTAAAACCCCTAAACCCCTAACCCCTAAACCCCTAACCCCTAAAACCTCTAAACCCCTAAAACCCTAAACCCCTAAACCCCGAAACCCCTAAGACCCTAAAACCCCTAAGCCCCTAAGCCCTATACTACGGTTGATGATATAAATCCTGCATTACCTTAAGGACCCTAAACTATGGGAATTATGGTATATTTCTTAATATGGGTAATGCAGGATTTATATCATCAACCGTACTATATACCCTAAAACCCTAAACCCTAAAACCCTAAACCCTAAATTCCCAAAAAGGGAACTACTATGGAGCCTGTAAACCGTATGGTGCCTCCATGTTAAGGAGCCTTCAGGGGCCCAACGGTTGGGTTGATGCTGCCACCGGGATGCAAAGGCTTAAGGTTTCTAGGGGTCTAGGGTTTAGGGGTTTAGGGTTTAAGGTTTCTAGGGTTTAGGGTTTAGGGTTTAGGGTTTCTAGGGTTTAGGGTTTAGGGTTTAAGGTTTCTAGGGTTTAGGGTTTAGGGTTTAAGGTTTCTAGGGGTTTAGGGTTTAGGGGTTTAGGGTTTCTAGGGTTTAGGGTTTAGGGTTTAGGGTTTAGGGTTTAAGGTTTCTAGGGTTTTCTCTAAAATTTTGCCAATTTGTTCGGACAAACCCTGAGCCCTAAACCCCTAAAACCCTTAACCCGGAACCCCTAAACCCTAAACCCTAACCGGAGGAGATGACACGAGCCTGAATCCTTCCAGCCTCAAACTAAAAGAGCTTCTGGCCCCTTGTTTCCTTTGTTATTTTTTTCAACAAGGGCTGGTCGGAGCCTGCTAGCCGAAGCGGTTCAGTTCAGACTTCACCAAAGCCCGGAAGCCTGACATCTCAACACCTATCAGGGTTTAGGGTTTAGGGTTAGGGGTTGCGGGTTTAGGATGACTGACAGACAGTCTCACGCACGCACAGATACATGCAAGATACCCAAGCCTGGTGACACCAAGGACTTGATTCAGGCCCCTGCGTCGTTGCACCAGCCTAAGCTGCAGCACTCAGGGATGCGTGTTAGTTTAGGCTTTGGGGCTTTGTTGTTTTCAGAATCCAGAGGCCTCACCCCGTCATGTCGCCTGCATTCAAAGAGTTATTATATGCTCCTGCTGTGTCCTTCGATGCTCTTCGCTTTTCTTGTGTTGCTGATAAGAGCTCCCGCAGCCCTCATTCCAGATCCGCTGATGTATGCATGCATCCATCCATCCCTCCATCTATACGGTCATACATAGAGAGGTGCGAAAAGTGTGCATGCAGCCTTACATCTTGAAGTTCCTGCCTCTGCAGCGTTGGTGAATGCACAGTGTGTCAGAAGCTGTACAAGCTCCCTTCAACAAGGTGCATGTTTCCGTGAGCATGACATGAAGGCCAGGTGATGATGTCTGTGCTGCTCAATATCTGGAAAGCCTGAGGCCTCAAAAGCATTGCAAAGGGCGACTACTCAGCAATAAAGAGGCCTGAGTATATAATACGAATACAATTCCGTAGGGGCTCCTGCATTCAGCTACATATCCCCCCAAACCCTATTCTATTCATGAAGGCCCCTATACATTATCTTCCTAAAACCCTAAACCCCTAAAGCCCTAAACCCCTAAAGCCCTAAACCCTAAACACCCTAAACCCTACAAGGTGGCTGCCGCCAACAGCAGAGGCCGAAGGCCAGCTGAGTGAAGATCTTCTTTAGCACTGCAAAGCTTGAAGCTGCACTTCGTTACAGGGGTCTATAAGATTAGGGTTCAGGGTTTAGGGTTAGGGTTCAGGGTTTAGGGTTAGGGTTCAAGGTTTAGGGTTCTATACCAACAAGAACTGCAGGCACCTTTAGGGTTTAGGGCTCGCGGTTTTGGGTTTTGGGTGTTAGGGTTTAGGGTTCAGGGTTGTGGGTTTAGGATAACCACTCCACATTAAGGTTCAGGGAAGTTTAAGGGTAGAGGATCGTACGCCTGAAAGTATAGGCCGACATTAACCCTAAACCCTAGAATCCCTATGCCCTCAAAAACACAAGACTCCCCTTCACCAGAGGCACGTCACAGCATGGCCCTCTATGGGTCCCTCTTAATTACAGGGGTCTATAAGTTTAGGGTTCAGGGTTTGGGGCTCAGGGTTTAGGGTTTAGGGTTCTATGCAAACAATAGCTAACAATGATAGGAATGACTATTCGTCTTGTTTGAAGGGCTACTTTAAGGGCTTTGGCGCAGGCATAACTGATAGGTTCGAGCCCCTAAACCCTAAACCCTAAACCCTAAACCCTAGAAGCCCTAAACCCTATACCCTATAAACCCTACACCCTAAACCCTAAACCCTACTATAAGTTGTAAGGGTTTTGAGCTGGCTTATGATAGGTTCGAGCCCTGAAAAGGAGGCGAAGCTGCGGAAGCCAGTGCTTCGCTGCAGGCACTCGGATTCGACGCTTTAGGGCTTTAAAGTGTTTTTTGGGTTTAGAGCTTTAGGGGTTTAGAGGTTTAGGGGTGTAGGGCTTTAGGGGTTTAGAGCTTAAGGGGTGTAGAGCTCTAGGGGGTGTAGGGCTTTAGGTGCTTGGAATTCGAGGTTTCCGGACCCGGGTTTTCGTCTAGAGTCCTGAGAGGAGGTGAGGTAGCTTGTCAGGTTGAACGGCTGGAGCCCTAAACCCTGGAGACCCCTAAAACACCCTAAACCCGAAAGACCTTAAAACCCTAAAACCCTAAAGCCTTCCCGAAAGACCCTAAACCTTAAAACCCTAAGACCCTAAAGCCCTAAACCCGAAAGACCCTAAACCTTACAACCCTAAAGCCCTAAACCCTAAAGCCCCAAACCCGAAAGACCCTAAACCCCATAAGCTCTGAAGGTGCCTTGCAGAGGTTTCGGGGTATCGGACCTGGTCTTTTGGTTTGGGCTGCTCTTTGGGTTTGGAGGCAGGTTTGGGCTGAGGGGTGTTGCCACGAAAGTGCTCAAAGCAACCGGAGCTCCGTGAAGCAGCAAGCGTGCTTCGCGGGCCCTTAGCCAGAAGAAGTGCTGAGGGATTGAAGTGGTTCGGGCTTTTGAGCTGCAGCTAGGTGATTCTGAGATGTAGCGTTTGTTCGCTTTCAGGGTATAGAGGCTTCAGGAGTGTACGGTGTAGTTTTGGGAGTTTATATGCTGTAGACGAGACTGACACCAGCCAGAGCATCTGGTTTCTACTGTAATACCGAAACTCTAATCTTTACTGTAGATCCCTGTTACGGTCACTTAAATCCCTAAACCCTAAATCCAGTTAAAACCCTTAACAAGAAAGAAGAGCATGAGGGGTTAGGAAGCGCCGGAAGAGGGATGTGGCTCACAGCTTGGAGCTGCAGGCACCGGGTCAGGGCAGCGCAGCTGCGCAGTATATTACTTAAACAAGTTTCATACCAAATATAGTTCAATATCTAATCTAGTATCATCTAGTATAATATGGAATTTAGTATATAATGAATATGATGTCTAATATAGTATATAAAATATATCTAATGGTATAATATATAACATTGGGAGGTCATCGAAGCCAAGCCCTGACCCTCGCGACTCCCTGAACCGGCCGTTGTAAAGGCCGCTCCCACCCCTCATTCTCGGGTTTCGGGATTAGGGCGAAGGGTTTTGAGTGTTGGCGTTTACGGATTAGGGCTTATGGTGTCTGAGGCTTTGGGATTAGGGCGTAGGGTTTTAAGTTTTGGCGTTTAGGGGTGAGGCTTATAATATCTGAGACTGAGCGGATTCCTTACAAAGTCGTGTTTAGGGTTTAGGTATGTAGTCCATTTCTTCCTTCCTCCACTCGTCCTCAAGCTTATAAATCCCCATCCCTAGCTTAAGCTACCATAACCTACTTTCTTGTAGGTTTTTATTCTAAACCCTACTATATATAGAATTTAAAGGGACCCTACAAAAAAAGTAGGTTTGGGTAGCTTAAGGAAGCCTATAAATCCTAAACCCTAAACCCTAAACCCTAAGCCCTAACCCTAAACCCTAAACCCTAAATCCCAATCCCTAGCTGTCTGCCAGGCGGAGTCAGACCCAGAAGGCGGCGGCCTCTTTCTGCCCGGCGCCCGGAGCCTGCCTCGCTTTCTTCCAGAGGGGTTGTAGGGTTTATAAGGGTTTATAAAGGTGTATAAGGGTTTAGGGGTTTAGGGGTTTAGGGTTGAGGAGCTTAGGGTTTAGGGTTTCGAAGTTCAACGATGTTGGTTTGGCCGCAGGTGTTCATGTTTGATCTAGGTGGCGCGGAGGGGAAGATTGCCGACTTCGGTCACCGTGTTGGGTTTCCTTTTCAATATCTGTAAACTACAATTCCCAAACCCCGTTTTGTTTTCAGGCGCGTATAATGGGAGCATCTCAGGTTACTCTCATGGCTATCCGCGGCCATCAGGGGACCTCCTACTCTGCTGGACTTTTCTAGGGACCAAGCAAGACGGTTGCTGGTAAAATGCACTTGGTATGTCGAGTCTGGTGCAGGACTTGAGATTCGTGCTTTGACTTTATGAGGGCAAGTAGAAAGTCAAACCCCTAAACCCTAAACCCTAAACCCCTAAACCCCTAGCCCCTTATAAACCCTATAGACCCATGAAAGGGGAGGGGAGGGCAGGGTCGCTTTTGAGTCTTCAGGCTCCGCTGCGCCACCTCTCAGGTCTCATGCCTGGGATGAGCCTGAAGGATGGGAGGACACGGCAGACTTGGTGACATGCCCTCTTTGGGGTTTAGGGCGCAGGGTTTAGAATGCGCGAACCCTGACGCGACTGCTTGAAGCACGCCCGACCCACCCGAGGTTCGTTGTGGATTCAATCTCATATTTCTTATGCTTTTCTTTTTCTACATCATACAAACATACGGATATGCAATAAACAAGCACGTCTAGACGCCAGAGGACCAGGTTTGGAATTATACTGCGCGGAAGTTAAGTTGTGGCCACAGGATGCAACTAAATTTGCGTGTAGATGCTTGATAAGAAATGATTAGGAAGTTGTCTACGAAGGAAGGAACGCCACGCAGGCAGCAAAATTGTCGAATTAACCACCAGCGCTCCTTTCTCAAAGCCATTTGGGAAGATCCCCAAAGATAGCTGGATCCGGTAAACGGGACCGTCGAAACGGGTGAAGCTTCACAGAGGCACCAAAATCGTTGAATGTGCCAAAAACTTGTTTTCCAGAACGCTCTTTTTGCAAAAGCTCTGAATATGAGATTTTATCCAGAGCGCTCCTTGTCCAAAGCCATTTCGAGGATCCGCCGGAGCCGTCGGAAGGGAAGAACCCCACAACAGCAATTTTCTGGATTGAGGATTTAGGATGTAGGATTGTAGGTTTCTGATTTAGGATTTTGGGTTTAGGATTTAGGAAAGGTTTTATTATTTGGAGTTTTGGATGTTGGATTTTGGGTTTTGGATTTGGAGTTTTGGTTTCGGATTTAGGTTTTGGTTGTAGGATTTTCCGGCCGCTGCGAGCCGCTGCAATGGAGGGAACGCCACAAAAGCTCAAATTTGTCGATTTCGCAATGCCCGCTCCTTTTCCGAAGGCCGTTTCGGGGTCCACTTGGGATTTAGGATTTTGGGTTTAGGATTTAGGATTTTGATTTTGGATTTTGGGTTTAGGTTTTGGGGTGTGGGATTTTGGGTTACAAAGGGCGTGGGGTTGACTTGTACAGGTTCTTACATTATAGGAGCCGTCATTGGGTGATTGCCGAGGATGAGAGGCTGCAGAAGTTTCACCCTTTGCAGTGATGTGCCTAAGCGGCTCTCTGATCGATCCAGGACCGCTTTGCGGCTAGGACGCGCTCGCGGCCTAGACTTTACGGCTCAGAGATTAAAGTTGTGTTTTCATCTTTTCGCCACTCGAGTCGTTTCCTCCGGAACTCGTTGGGTTCTGAAGTATAGGGGTCAACGTAATTGAGTACCCTTTGTTGTCCTTTATATATCTATTGTTTATATCGCATAATGTACCCCAGAGCTCCATTCTAATTATTGAAGCCCCCTTGCAGCCTTGATTATCCCCGGCTAAGCTGCCATGCTCTTGAGAGGACCGTTTTCCGGGACAGAGCTTCGTAGCGGCGAAGCAGATGCAGGCCCATGGAAGCACTAGGAGGGCTGAAGTCTTGTTCAGCGGCACGCGAGGCTTATGGTGAGCTGGTGGTGGTCCTTTTCCAGCCTAGAGGGTCATACCCTATAGCTTCAGACATCGAGCCAGACGGGTGTGTCAGGGAGAAGCACCGAGGCAATCAAGAGCAACTTAGACTAGAGTACAAGTAGAATCTGAAGTTCATCGAAAGCCTCCTCTCTTAAAACCAGAGGCTGAACCCTCTAGAAAGCTTTGAACAATATCAGCTCCCTTGCTGCCCCTCACATCGGCAACTCCGAAGCCGTCGCAGGTCGCTACGGCCCTGAAAGAGGCAGAGAGAAGACAACTGTGCCATGGCAGAGCTCAGTTTCTTTTAGTTCTTTCTTTAGCCGTGTTTAGGATTTACAGGGTGTTGGGCCGCGGTTTGGGGGTTTTTCGGGGGGGCAGCTTGAGTCAAGAGGATGCGCTCTAGAAAAACTGACTGTCATGCCCAATCGAAGAGAAAGCTCCACAGCCCGAAGCTCCCGTTGCGAATTCTGCAGATGCGCAGAGCTCCGACCATACCAAAAACATCCAGTAAACCCTAAATCCTATAAACCCTTATAAACCCTAAACCCAATTTCGAAGCCTGAAGACTCTGACCTCCAAGATCGCGATCTTCTTCGGTCTTGCCTTCTGTATTATGTTTGAATCACATTTCAGTACATTTTATAGGGTTATGTTTATGTTGTATAATAGTATATTGCATTTTTGGTCTTTTCTTCAAGCAGAATTAGGGGTTGGAATAACTGGTAACCAAACTAAAATCTCTTATAGTCCCATACTATACAATGACGGACCAATCCAATTCAGAACAGTTCCAAAATAGACGTCGATAGCTCCGAGGCACCGAGAGGGACTTCCCACACGGGCTGGGACCTTGATCAGCTTTTAGGATGTTCCTTGAGAGTTTATACGTGTTTAGGGATTGTCAGCTGGTTTGGGGTTTTGGCGTGATGGCTTTCGGAGTGTGGTTTCCGACGCTTAAGTTGACTAGAAATCGAGGGGTTCCGTGCTGAGGGCCTTGAGTGTTCGGGGGTTCACGATCTAGTTGTGGTGCCTGCGTCTGGATTGATCCTTCTGACTGTGCCAGTAATGTAAGAACCTGATAAGAAACCCTGGTCCTATAACCCCCAAAGTTTTTTGATCAGGTTCCTAAACCCTTATATAGTACCATCCTAGATCCCTTTAAAGGAACCCTGTTACAATCCCCTTTGAAGGGATTCCAAAGGGTCTTCGAGCCTGGGTGTGGGTGAGCATCTTCGCGCCTGGAGCCTTCGAGATACACCGCAGAACCTTGGGTTGGGCTCCTTTGCACTCCAGCCACATTACCATTAGGCTTTAGGGTTCAGGGCTTAGGGTTTAGGGTCATAACAGTAGCTACAAGTAGTTACAAGTAGTTTAGGTAGCGTCCCCTCTTTTGAAGGAACCTGACATGAAACTCCTTTGACACGAACCCCGTTGAGTTGTTCTAAGACCAACTGAGAGATCCCGATTTGCTCCCGAGCCAAAAGCTGAGCCAGAACGAAGGAACAAGTAGCTACAGTTATGGCGGCTGATCCAGAGTATGGCACTTCTATTAGAATGATGATTATTATTACGATTATCCGAAACCCAGCCGCGAACCTGCAAGCAAGGTGTGGGCAGATTGCGTTTCGCTTCCAACCCCCGCGCCTTGGCTCTTGCTTTTAGGTTTTGGGTTTAGGTTTAGGGTTTAGGGATTATCGGGTTTGGATTAGGAGCTGGCGTTTTTTTGGGGTTTGGGGTTCGGGGCGCGGTTTGGGGTTCATGGAATGTTGAGGTTTGGGGTGTGTTGTTGATGCTGTGAGTAGCAAGTTGTCTGGCTGGAGTTGGATTCCGGAGGCCACCAGGTGTTGAATGCAGCTAGTCACGAAGTGGTTGGATACTTCCCCCACTCCGTAACAGTTGGATAATATTCATGATATGGATATATAAGGCCCTTAATAATAGCCCTATTATAGACTGTTACTGCATGGGGGCAGTACCCAGCGAAGAGAGCTTTTCAGTGTCCGGAACAGTGTGATCCGACTCCGTCCGGGTCTTTAAACTCCCAGGTGTCGGAGGCAGATCATCCGCTGGAGCAGACGATTTTTGGGCCGCCTCAGCCTCAGGCATCTGCTGTAAGGGGCTTAGAGTTCAGGGCCAGGTTAGGGGTTTAGGGTTTAAAGGTGTAGGGCTTTCTAGGGTTTAGGAGGGTTTCTTATCAGCCTTGGTTCTAGCTTCCTTTGTTCTTGAGGCTTGCTGAGGAGTCAGGTCACTCTGAGTTGCAGGATTCGGGGTTTACGGGACACAAGTTGTGCACAAGATGTGGAGGCTTGGAGTGACAAAGTTTCCCGTTTCACTGTCGGCTTGCTTACGTAGTTATTACCCTCCCTTCCTTTCAAGGTACCGCCTCCCTGTGGAAGAGCTGAAGCGCTTCGTGCCACGCGCGCCGGAGACGACGCAGTCCTTGGGGTGCCCCAGCTCAGAGACTGGGGCGATCAGGGGCTGCTCCAAAACTTAAAGAAGCTTATACATGGTAACCTTCAAGGAACCAAAGTTCTGTAAGGCCTGAAAAGTCCCACAATTGATATACCACAAGATACCCCAAACCCTAAAGAAGCCTTATATAGGGTAACTTTCAAGGAACCACAAGAGGGGATTACGCCGCCAGGTACACGCTGATGCACCTCCCCGAGGGCCACAGCTTTACAGGCAACATGCGTGCAACCGAGGCATTCCGCGCCGGGGGGACTGCCCGAGGTTTTTTTCGGGTTCTTGGGTTTTCTTTAGTGTTAGGGTTCAGGATTTTCAGGATTTGGGGTTTTAGGATTCAGGGCTTATGAGGCTTAGGGGGTTCAGGGTTTAGGGTTTAGGGTTGGTTTTGGGATTTCGATTCTTCCGGGTTCTTGCTTTTCGTTCGTCTGAGGATTTAGGGCTTAAGGCTTATATCCCGGGTTCGTGATCAGCTTGGGTTTTAAGTTGCCACAAACTTTCGGATTACCTGGCCAATCCGTTTTTTGTGCTGCCGGCTGCCCAAATTTTAACCCAGAGCCCGTGAAAGGCGTCCTTGTTTCTTTCATGAAGGCAACCCAGATGATGACCAGCTTAAAGCTTAAAGTTTGCTGTTGATGATACAAATCCTGCATTACTTTAAAGAACCCTAAGCTATGGGAATTCTATGGTATATGCCTTCTTATGGGTACTGCCAAGGATTTATAGCATCAACCGCAGCTTCCGTCGAATCTTGAGATGATCCCAGGGCTTCCGGGTCTGTTGTCTCGATCGCTCGATAGCTTCGGACCAGCTCCGGAGGGGGCTTCTGCATTATTTTTTTATCTTTGTTTTTCTTATATGCTCTTAACCTCAAACACAGAACCCAAAACCCTAAACCCGAACCTTTCAGAGTTTTTTGCAGAGTGTGTTGTGGTTGAGGGGTCGAGGCATTCTCTGGGGCTTGGGCAACCTCGCAAATGCTTTGTAGCATGGAGTCACTCGTGAGTCGAGGGCTCAGGCAGGAGGATTCAACAGGCCTTAGGGTTTTAGGGTAAGGTTTTTGGGGTTTTCGGTTTAAGGGTTTTCAGGTTTTTAGGGTTTTCAGGGTTTTGGGTTTTAGGGTTTAGGATTCAAGGCACAGTGCCTTGCGAACACCCTGCGAAGCAATTAGGGACTTATCCTGCAGTGTCCAGAAGTTGATTGCATCAGCTAGACGCACGACCTAAACCCTAAATCCTAAACCCTAAAACCCTAAAGCCCTAAAACCCTAAAGCCTAAAGCCCTAAAACCCCAAACAGTCCCTGAACAGCAGCTTCCCATGGTGGCCCCTGCAGATGCAGAGAAACTTCAGGTCTAACCCCGAAGCCCTAGAACTCCCTAAAGCCCTAGAACTCCCTAAAGCCCCTAAACTCCCGAAACCCCCGAAACCCTGTGGTTTAGGGTTGAGGGTAACTCCTACTAAAAAAAGCCCCGACACACTGTGCAGATGTTCAGAGACTTCTGAAGGCGTCCTCGGTTCGACACACCGGTTTAGGGTTTAGGGTAGCCCCTAAACCCCGAAATCCAATCAAAAGCCCTACCTATAGGCTCCATAATAGTTCCTTTTTGGGATTACCTTATAGGATCCTAGTACGTTAAGTAGCCCCAAACCCCCCCAAAAAAAAACAGAAGAAATGGGATCAGACCCTAGCCCGACTCGCGATTGGACTCTCGAAAACTCTGCGCAGTGGGACGATCACGGAAGACCTCTGCGGGACCCCACCTTGGTGGAGGCTGGGCTTAGGGTTTAGGGTCTATAGGATTACGGAACTACGGCTGGTGATATACATCCTTAGCATTACCCATATTAAGGAAAAAACCATAATTCCCATAGCTTAGGGTCCTTAAGGTAATGCAGGACATGTCATCAAAAGTATAGTATATAACAGTATATAAGCAGTATCTAGTCAATATATGTTAGACTAGAGACCTTATATATATATACATATACACACACCATTGTCTAGCTATTCAGGCTTCGATATTAGAGCAGTTTCAGCTGGGTAGTTGGTTGGAAGTACGAGATGAGTTCACTTGAGAGTTATGTTTCGATCTGTGTAACAGTGTCACAGAGCGAGTCCGACGTGGGCCCTGGAATCTGCAAGCAAAACCCTAAGCTCAAAACCCTATAAGCCCTAAACCCTAAAACCAAAACCTACTGAAACCCTTTTCGTAGAACTGCGGCTTTAAACGCCTCAGGAAACCCTGGTGCCCCGAGCGAAAGCCCTCGGAAACAAGAGGCACACTTCGCATCGCACTCCGCGTGAAGGGGCAAGCCCCTATTCCTGAGGCTCAAAACTGTGCCCCTAAACCCTAGACCCTATTCCTGAGGCTCAAAACTGTGCAGAAAAGCCACTCTGCTCTGCGTAGTGGCTTTTCAGCGCAGAAGCTTTCGAATGATAAGGTGTCCTGAGCAGTTGGTGCTGAGCCCGTAAGCAAGATTTGATCCTTTAGAGCTCTATGGATTCCTTGCGAAGAATCCTTGTACAACTCGGAGAAGACGCTGTGCAAGCTCTCTCTAACCCTCAAGCCCTGCGGCTATAAGTTTTGCTTTGTTGGGCTCTAAGCCAGGTCTCCTGGTCCATTCCACCGGGGTGGCACTTCATCCGCCGCCCGGCAGTTCTCAGTATATAGTGTAGCGTAGTATAGTATAGTATGATTTAATATAGTATAGTGCTGGTTAAAGTATAGTATGACGTAATATAGTACAGTACAGTAGAGGATAGTACGCTGCAGGCTCTACGAGGGCGAGCTTTATCTCGTATCTTCTGGATGAAATAATATGGAAGCCTGACCTAATTGCCAATATTATTCCTTAGGGATCCTTATTTAATTATATACTAGAAAGGAGCCCAAAAACTTTATGTTCTGATTACTAAGGCCCCTACGTTATTCATCTTTCAGCGTCCACGCCGGGGTTGAGCTTTCCGAGCCCGGCCGTTGAAAGATGACAACCGAGTCAATACTGGGCCCTTGTTAAGGGATTTATATAAGTTACCAAAATACGGAAACCATATTATTACTATAAATCCCTATGATGGTAATTTAAAGTAAATTCCTTAGCAAGAACTTATTATAAGTCCAGTCGGGCCACGTTGCTATGTGATTTGAGGCCCATGCACACGTCTGCTTTGATGCAGTTGTCTAAAGCAGCTGTTGATTGCAAGCTATGCGTCGTATGTTGGGAGAGACGTGAATCTGCGGATTCAGCATAGGCTTGCAAGTTAGGAGTTCGAATTGTCAGTGCATGCACGTTGGCCCAAGTATCTTCGGTCTTCAGATGCATCCGCTCGAAGATGCGCAGGCTTATACCCGATGTAGAAGTCTTCGCCGGAGTCTGGGCAAACATGGGGCAAACCCTAAACCCTAAACCCTTAACCCTTAAAGCCCGAAACCCTAAACCATGCTAGTCGCCTTCCCGAGTCTTTCCGATCGCAAGCTGCCAGTTTTGTCTACCGGCCGTGATACCCAGAGGCTCCAAGATCCGAATATACCTTAAAGTAGAATGAACCCGAATAAGATTTAAAGTATATTCTTTAATCAAGGAATATACCTTAAGTCTTATATTAGGGTGGGTTCCTATTATCATTTAAGGTATATATTCCTTAATTAAGGAATATACCTTAAATCTTATTAGGGCTCCTATTGTAATTTAAGGTATATATTCCTTAATTAAGGGATCTTGGAGTCTCTGGATATCCGAAAAACCGCGCCAAGCCCGAAGGCCTACCAGAGGTGCACTCCAGGGATTAGGCAGGGTGAGTGAGGAGATTCGTAGCATTATCCTTACTATTCTGTATATGTATATATATATATATATCTATCTATCTATATCTCTATATATATATANNATATATATATATGTATGTATAGATGTTGTGGTTAGTCACAGTATGATAGTTTCTCTTGAGTGAGCATCTGCAGAAGAGTTCTCTGCCTCTGCCGCACATCGGAGGGCCTATCGGGGGGGGGGGGGGGGGA
>CAJNJA010040064.1:8122-28028 GCA_905231915.1 Symbiodinium necroappetens | reverse complement strand
AGAGTTTAGGTTTCAGAGTTTAGGGTTTTTAGGACTTCTAGAGAACTTATAGGGCCTTATCGGGTTTAGGCTTCAGAGTTTAGGCTTTTCAGGCCTTATAGGTATCTTATAGGGTTTAGGCTTCAGAGTTTAGGGGTTAGGACTTCTAGGGTTTAGGTGTCAGGGGTTCATGGTTTAGTAGTTGAGCGGTTCAGGTTTCAGAGTTTCGGCGTGGCCAGGCCTTCAGAGCTTTGGGTATGCAGAGTAGAGAAGAGGTAGGTATTCTAAGGATTCAAAGTACCTGTAGTCTCCTTGTAGATATAGTACTTTTTTTTGGTGGGTTTTCGTCAGCTTCATATGTAAGATCCTATATGGTAGCCCAACTACAATGGAGAGTGCTGTAGGTAGGCTTCAGAGAGACGGGGTGCGAAGCGACGACATGAAGCAACTCATCGACCCAACAGGCAGCAGTAGTTGTTTAGGGTTTAGGGGTAGGGTTCCGACGGTTGCATGGCGTACTGAGCCAAGGCCACCCTCTTTTGCTAGGGGTTCACTGAGTAAGGATCCCCAAAGGTCGGGGCAGAGGGCTAAATTAGAGGGTGTTAGTCTGTTTATAGAGCTTAGGTGTTTCAGGGTATGGGGGTTTTGGGGTGTAGGATTTATAGAGGTTCTAGTCTGTTTATAAAGCCTAGGTGTTTCAGGGCATGGGGGGGTTCGGGGTGTAGGATCTATGGGGTTTAGGGGTTTGCGACTTGGGATTGGTTTCAGCAGCTCCTCTGCCGCCTTGCAAGAGGAGACCGGCTGTGGATCGACATGCCAGGTGGTGAGAAGGCGGCTTAGAGCTCTCTTTTTTTCTTGGAGGTTCGACGTTTGAAGAGGATTATCGCAAAGGGGTACTATAGAAGGGACACTGTGAGGGTTCAAAACGAGACCTGATTAATGATTATACTGCCCTCGTAGTCCCGATGCAATTTATGTTCAAATACCAACCCCCCCCAAAGCCCTTCTAACTATGTTTTCTATGCTTTAGGGCTCTCGGAGCGGTCGAGTAAGGGTTAAGATGTTTTAGGGTTTGGGGCTTTGGGGTTCAGTTTTAGGGTCGTTGAATCGATTGGGGTTTTGTTTGCCTCGGAAATCTAAAGACGATGGAGTCTAGGTCGACACTACACCAGAAGCCCAGCCCTTTCCAAAGTCTATGATGCAGAGTTCGGGTGCCTTGCAGCCCAGATAACCAGAGTATAGTTTGTAGCCCCTAAACTCCCTAAACCCTACCCGTAGGCTCCTAAGTAGTTCCTTTTTGTGGTTTATATTTAGAATCCTATAAGGTAATCCCAAAAGCAACTACTAAGGAGCCTGTGGGTAGCCTAAACCCCAAACCCTAACCGACCACCATGGAGCTGGTCGTCTGAGGAGCGGGGCATGTTGGATGATCTTGGGTGTAACTGCCACTCGGGTATACCAAGTCGTTATCAGCCGTCGGAGGAGGCGGGCGCCTGAGAGTAGCTTTACTCGCAACTTCATACATGCATACACGTACGTATGTGTGTATGTATGTATGTATGTATGTATGTATACATATATATATATATGTATAGAATAGAGAGAGGTATGTGTATACATTGATATGTATATATATATATATAGAGAGAGAGAGAGTAATCAAACAAGCATACGCATAAATGTATATGTTTATCTTTATGTTCATGTTCATGCATATGCGGAGACGAGAGAGGGAGCCTGCTTGCCTTTGGTCACCTTAGTCTTTCAGGCAGCGCTTTGCGCCGCAGCCTTGCGAGGAGCAGTGCCTGGGCAGGCGAGGGGATCATGCCTCGGGTTCGCTTGGCAGCATGGGATCAGGGTCCGAGCGGTTAAGGGGTTTAGGGTGTAGGAGGGTTTAGGGGTTTAGGGTTTAGGGGTTTAGGACTGCAGGACGCGGCTATAAACCCCATCCCACTTCATGTCGATTTCGTTGCCAGCCTGCTGGCACATAGCGCAAGCCCCTGGAACAATGTCTCAGAGCAGCAATACTATATTTTAGTATAGTATAATATATACGATACTAAAATATACTATATAGTATATATGTTACGTAGTATAGTATATTATGCCCCAAGCCCCAAATCCGCAACTCCTTCACCCCTTCATCCTGAATCCACCGCACTACTCAGCATTAAAGGCTTCGACTGGCAAACACAGGGGAATTCTGCACCCCCAAAACCCCAAATGCCCTGTAATGTATGTATTCCTGAGTTAGGGCCCCTCTAGAACCCGATAAGCAAGTTCAAAGCCCACAAACCAAGACTCATATCATCTTATTCCTTCTAAGTGAGGGCCTTCGCATAACGCTATATAAAGCGAGCCTCTTTGCCCTAAGCCCAACTCCAGGTCCTGGAAATTGGGACCTCCTGCGGCTACTCTTCCCTGAGATTCGTACGGGGCTCATGCGATTGCAGGCTGTAGGGGGCTTAGTTTACGGTTCCGGGTTTACCTCTATCCTCTCGAGGTGTCTTGAGGCGTGTTGCGACGAAGCAGTAGTGGGTGATTGATCCGACAGCTTCCGTAGAGTCTTACAGTCACTGATTCTGACTCGCTTCAACAGTGCAGCCGCTGTCTACCTTGGTGTTAAAGAGCGGGGGTGTCCTAAACCTATAAACCATGGCCAATTTCGGTTCTGGTCACCATCACACGCTGCTACCACCACGACCGCCGCAGTAGCCACCACCACCTCACGGCATCAGCATGGGGTGGGAGGGCAGGGGGATCGGACCATAGTCATCATCCCAAGCACGCAGACGGCTGCCAGAAAGCAGTGCCCCAACCCCTGAACCGGAAATCCGAAATCGCTTACCCCATATTCTAAACCCCAAAACCCCGACTCGGCAGGCCATCGAGTTTCCGGAGCTTCGGATTCACTCGATTGAGGAGCGTCTGAGGTGGTCTGGCTTAAAGGCCCAGGGTGTAAGGTTTGGGGTTGTGGGTTTGGGCCTTTCAATCAGAGATCAGGCCTCTTTGTTCTCGCTCACCCGCATGTCACGTTGCAGGAATCGTAGCAAATTAATAAGCAAGAACAGTCTCAGTTTGCACATGGATTCGAATGCGAAGACCCACACTAGCTACAGCAAGCAGTATTCAGTATTCATACAAACCCATCTAAGCATTGAGCCCCTCTATTGCATGATGTCAATAATCATGGTCTCTCGTTGGAAGGTGTGTTTGGAAAGCAGACATGCATAGTCCGCTACAGAGAAGCGTTCCGGAATCATACATAGACGTCGCCTTCCATGGCAGATTCCTAGCGAAAATAGCCACCCGAACACTCCCGCACCCAACATCCCTGACAAAGATCGCCTGGACTCTCCGTTACTTCCTAGGGTTGCAGGTACCTTAATTGAACACATACATAGCTACTGCTAGAGACTTTATTGTTCTACCCTCGTCACATAAGAGCACCTAATGATCTCCACATGGAGGAGGATGTGCTGCGGGTGGCGATCGCAAGATGCCACATCGTGGCGACCTGAGTGGTCTGGGGGGCTTCGATAAAAGCTCTTCTACACTCTAGCAATTAATTCAAAAGTTTGGTGCAAAAATATCGTTTTGCAAGGGAATAAGGTTGCCATAGGGTCCGGGTCTAGCTGACACTCTAGCAATCAGAGTTTGTTGGGCATAATATCATTGGAATCCCTGAAAAAAGAGCCCCGAGACGTCCTGACAAGGCCATGGCCGAATTGAGCTCCCGCATCGAGGCATCTTACTCTGGGGGTTTTAGGGAGGGGATTTTATGGTTCAAGGGGTAATTGGGGTTTAGGGTTCAGGGATTTAGGGGTTATTGGCATTGGGGTTCGGGGTTTAGGGCAGTTTATGGTTCAGTGCCTTTAAGAGGAGGGGTGTGGTCATCAGATGTGCAGAAGAGAGGTTTTGGAATACGTCTCGTGTGGCAGTCAAGGCTATGCTTTTGTATAGTGCCCTTGACTTGAGGATTAGAATCATTAGACAGCGGGTTTGGCGTACATCGTAGCATAGCTATGTGGATGCCACAAGGGGATATTGTGATTGAGTGTCCCGACCTGTAGATAGTGTTATCATTTGCGGGGTTCCTATTCCCTATAATTACCCTGAACTCCGAAGCCCTAAACCCTAAACCCTGAACCCGAAGCCCTCAGCCCTGAACCTGAATCCCAAAAACTTTGCCCGGGGCCTTCCCGAGCTTCGGCCTTGAATCATGAAAATCCACTTCCGGGAACACTGACGGCGCTTTAGGGTTTAGGAGCTTTGTTTTGGCCCCGTAATTCTAGCTTTTTTTTTTTTGGACCCTGCCAGGTTTGGCTGGGAAACAGCGCTGAAGTTATTCCCAGGCTGGACGCGCGACTTGCGTAGAAGACATGGCAACAGAACTGGACAGACAGGAACATCACGATGCAACTTAAGGTTGTTGTTGTTATTGATGGTGGTGGTGGTGGTAGAAGGACAAGTAGTAACAGTAACAACTGCAGCTGCCGTAGTGACGGCAGCAGTGGCAGCACTAAACAAGTTGCTCCTGAATTTTGTTGCCACTGATCGCCAGTGCTCCAGCAGTTTTGAGGATCAGCATTGGTTTTGGTGACTAGTCCTTGATCCGGAATCCTGTTGTTCAGAAAGGGTCTCATGTGATGCTATGTCGTCGAAGAAAAGCTGACGACAGAGTAGCAGCATAGGAGCCCTGGTGGCAAGCGCTGTCGTTTTCAAGCACCCCTTGATTTCTTAGGAGTTTCGCATTTCGCAAGCTTTCTGCCATGTCCTAAGAGGCTGACGGGGACCTACAGCGCGGTTTTCCTGGACGCAGATGGTCACTTTGCTGCAACTGAGGCTCGAGAATGCCAACCCCATGAGGTCCAAAAGAAGTCGGATCGCCTCTCGCCCCAGGATGTCATTTGTACGTTCGTCTTCGGACAAGGAGCCGGATCCAGAGAAGTGGTCCCTTTCAAACTGGGCCCAAGAATCCTAAACCCTCTGCCTTCCTAAGCCTTCCTCAGAGGTTTGGAATTGGCTGTATGCTGCAGCCCCATCACGCCTATATACGATGACTCTTAGGACGACAAAACGTTTCCGTGGGCCACTGGACCACTCGGTAAGAACCTATCAGACTAGCTTGGTTCCGAGTATGGGGTTTAGTGCTATGCGGTAGCCAACATCCATGTCCTCTTGTCACCGAGGCTCCAGGTACCTACAGCAGCTGCAGCAGCTCGAGGAGAATGGGCGGCTCTCCGAGAGGTCCATGGAAACGGAATCTCATTTTTTCGCTTAAATTGTCGTGTATTCCTTTTTTGATTTCATTGGGGGGCGACCAGCCGCAGGGAGGTATCCATAACTCTCACTTGGATACTGCCCCCACGGTGGCTGCGACAGGGTGACGGTAGGAAGGGGGGGGTGTCTGCTCTTGGGGCTTATAGGCTTCACAGAGGGGAAGAGACCTAAAGCACCACAGGAAGGGCCACTTGAAACCTCAAACCCACACACTCTCTCGTAGGAGGGGCAGAAAGCTTGCAACAGCCTACCGAGCTCCCTCAGGCTCCGAAACCCCAAACCTAAACGAAGCCCCCCAAACCCGGTGTACGCCTCAAAAAAGACAAAGCCCCAGGAGCTTTCGGCTTCCAAGTCCCTCCCTCAATAAGGAACCCTTTACAGGAGCCCTTTAAATATGGGACTTTCCGAAAATTGGGGGGTACCTTATCTTGGGGTCCTTATAACAAGGATCCTACTACTTAGGGTACTATAACTATATTAGGGTCCCCTATTTTCGGAAAGTCCCCCTGTGGGATCTCCGGAGAAAGAGCCACTGGGAGTGTAGGCCCTTGGTGGTCGCGAACCATGCGCTGAAGCCGGGCTCGCCCGAACTCCTCTGCCAGGCTGGGGTGTAGGTTTCTAACTCCAGGGAGTTGGGTTTTGTCTATATTTTTTTAGAAGTCTTAATTTGGGTTCTATAAAGGATTTTCTGAAGGGTTCTAGAAGGGAATGTTAGGGTTGCTTGCGGGTTGTGGGCAGTTGTCCCATGTTCCGGTTGTTCGGAATTCTACGGGGGTTTAGACTCAAAGTGGCTTTGGCGCCCTCGAGGGTTGTCGACGCCTTGGGGACTCCGGGGGTTTAGGCCCCAGAGCTGGTCTCCGGTTGCTTCATCGCTTCAGGTTCCCTGCCTTCGTTTGCTCCAACCCTGAGCTCTAAGCTAAACAGAACAGTAAGAAGAAGAAGAAGGAGGGTTCTGCACCCTAGACAAGGGGCTTCAAACCCAATGTCCTTAATGCAATGCCTCACAAACCATCGAAGGAAGCCATACATACAGCCAGAAAAGAGCCTTGTGCCAAGGCAAGCACAGATAAACGCTCATGTGCCACTGTGCTGGTATCATGAAGTTGTCATAATCCGACATAGAATGCTGTAGTAGCACCCCCCCAAACTGTTCCCATCGCGTTTCAGCTCCGGCATTTCGCGGTGACGCAAGCCGCAGCCTTGGCACGTGAAGCAACGTTGGGCCCAGTTTAGGGTTTAGCGGTTTTGGCCCTGGGCTTCCTGCTGTTTTGAAGAGGGTTTAGGGTTTAGGGTCAGAGGGTTCATGACAGAGTGTTTGAAAGAATGGGCTTAGAGGTATAGGCTATAGGGTGTTGTGGAGGTTTCAATTAGCGTGAGGTTTCGCTTCTTGGGCTCTGTAGGAGGTTGAGAGGTTTAGGGTTTTGAGGAGATTGGATCCCCCGACATTGTGTTGAATTTTGGAGACGGGAGTTTCGGGTTTGGGTTCAGGAAGTTGGCCTTAGGAGGGCTTAGATGGCTTAGGGTTCGGGATTCTCGATTTCTGGTTGTGAAAGTGTCGGGCTGCCATCAGCTCTGCGAGACTCTCAAGTTGAAAGTTGCGGATCAAGGACAGAACAAGGAGACCCTAGAAGTCCTACTCCCAACTTAAGCTTTCTCGAAACGAAAGCCTAGGCTTTTAAACCCCAGGCTTCCATGACGAGAAATATGCCATCCTCAAGCGCTTCGGATTGGCGATGTGCGGTGTTTAGTGTACCATTCCTACTGAATGTGGCAGATGAAGGAGACAGCGCATGGCCAGACATGTGCACCTTCGACGAAGGTTCGCGCAGGCTCCTTAATCCAAGAGAGGAGACGTGAGGTCCAAGCCGAAACCGAGAGCAAGGGGGGAGCCCCAGCCAAGCCCCAAGGCTAAACAGTTCAAAGCCGCCTAAACCCCAAAACCCCAAAGCCCTAAAACCCTAAAACCCCAAAAACCCTAACGCCCTAAAACCCTAAAGCCCTAAAACCCTAAACCCTAGAACCCTAAAGCCCTAAAGCCCTGAGCCCTAAACAAGGTCATTTCCGTGCCGGAGTTCCCCATGCCTCACATGCCCCTCGAGGCAAGCTTGGTGCGCTCGGGAGGTTAAGAGACGGTGGTAGTCGCAGCAGCAGTCGAAGTCATTCGTCATGCAAGGTACTAGTAGTAGGATAGCTATCATGCTCCAACATGTTGGAAAACTTGTAGGGTCTAGGATTCAGGATTGGGCAATGAACTTAACAGAAGATTTGGTAGACTCTTAGTCCGAAGCCCTAAACCCTTTGAACCCTCAACCCTAACCCGCCCCCCCCGCCCTGAGATGTAACCTGGTCGTGGATCCTCTCGCAGAACGTACAGGAACACAGGCAACACAAGAGTCTCGTTTTACTCGAGGCGCACAGCCGTAGATCGTACATTGCTAGAACCTTGAGCAACAGGCATAAATACATGCAGTTGATACGTGAATCAGACAGGCACCTGGATGTGTAACATTCAGTGTTTGTCAACCAGGCACAAATTTAGAACACGTAGAGCTGCATGGCCGTCAAGTCGGCATTCTACATTGCCTGTTATCGCCCAAGCAAAATATGAGCGGAGTGAAGCATTGAGCTACACATGTGACTTGCGAGAATCTGTACATCCTCAGCCTGCCAGTGGTACGTGAAACAGACAGGCACCTGGATGTGTAACAATCATGTTTTACCCCCTCCCCCCCATATTCTTTTCATCAGAGAAGCTTCGGGTCGTAGCTCCCCCCGCCAGGACTGGATCTCCGTGTCCGTCCTGTCAAAGCCAGGTGCCAAGATGATTGAAACTCCCTAGAGCCGCGGGGTAATGTAGGGGCCTTAACAGTAACAATTACAATAGGGCTTTGGGGCACAATATACTATGGTTATTATAACAACTATAACAAGGAACCCTCAAAATAGCGTTGGTACTTATTTAGGCCCCTACATTAGTTAAGAATAGCATTGCTTACGGGGCTTAGTGCTCGGGGCTTTTGGGGTGGCGGTGGAATCAAAGGGCCCGGATTATGCACAACGTACTCTTTGGGGTTCTTAACATGATTGGTTGCAAGCTTTATTCTACTTGCCAAGCCCTCTGGATTAGGTTGACTTTGGATTGCCCCCACCTTCGTGATTATTATTGTCAGTATTATTAGTTATACCGCAGGGTCTCAAGGAGTCGCACTCCGAAACCCCAAGACCGAAGAACCTTTGTGGTTTCAACTTTGATTTTCAAACCCCATGTAAACAGCTGGAGCTGAAACCACAGCTGCAGGGTTTAAGGGTTTAGAGTTTAGAGTGAACTTGAAGCCATATATCCAAAAGACCCATACATGATGAACCCTTGAGGTCAACTGGAGCGCTTCCCTTGGCATCGACAGGCCCTGGGCCAAAGCTTTCGGATGTTGAATTCAGGTTCTGCGGTTTAGGTTTCGGGGATCAGGGCACGCTGAGTCAGTATGGTATGAGGGTTAAACTCAGGTGAGAGTTTCCTAGAAATTGGCATGTGCCCTTGGACATCGTGCCGGGAGCCTTTCGGGTTCCCGCTTGCATTGATACCTTTAAATTTGGCCCTGCGAATGCTATCTCCTGGAGCGCAGCACGCTTGTCTCTTCGTTTCGCCGGAGAGCACTATGGGCGACCTTTCGTTTCCAGGCACTAGCCGTCTCAAACTCCCTCTCAGCTCCTTTCTCTTTCCAATGTTGTTTGCGCTCCAGATTGAACAACATGGATCTGCCCAGATTGTGCTTGGCTCAAATGTAGCACCATGCACGGCACCAATGTCACAGAGCCTCGCTTGTAGCACAGAACTCTCAATCCCTCAAAAGCCTAAACTCCACAAACCGTAAGCACCTCGGTCTCAAGCCGTAAATCCTTGACCCTCACCGTTAGCTCCTACAAGTCCTCTGCAGCCCTGAAACCCGAAAGCCTACATTCTCTGAACCCATACGTCCCGATACGCCTACAAC
The DNA here is from genome assembly GCA_905231915.1 of Symbiodinium necroappetens. NCBI lineage: Eukaryota > Dinophyceae > Suessiales > Symbiodiniaceae > Symbiodinium > Symbiodinium necroappetens. The sequence goes on along the minus strand of CAJNJA010040064.1, from coordinate 18,774 downwards.
ACTAAACCCTAAGACCATAAATCCTGTTTACCCTAAACACTACAACATAAACCTGAGCCGATTCCCTAAGCCCTAAACCCTAAACACTACAGCGAGTTTCGCCAGTGGTCCGGAGGTGTGCGGCACCTCGAGGAGCTCTCGGAGAACATCAGGCACTTGCACCCTCGAATAGTGGCTTTATGGTTTCCTAAACCTTAAACCCCCCAAACCCTAAAACCCTAAACCCTAAACTCCTAAACCCTGAACCCTGAACCCTAAACCCTAAACTGGCTATTTCGGATCCAAGAGAGGGTAGATGGAGGGTGTAGGTCCATGCCTTGTGACAAAGCTGGTGTTAGGTTTTTTGTTTGTTTGTGAGGGTGGAGGGTTTTAGGACAGCTGGGGTTTAGGGCTTTAGGGTTATAGGGTTTCAGGTTTAGGGTGTAGGGTTTAAGGTTTTAGGGTGTAAGGTTATCCAGTTTTCGAAGGGGCTTCACAAAAGGATGAGATTTTTTTCAATGAAGGACCCTACATGATCCTACCATTTATGGGGTGACTTCGGTATAAACAGAATCAGGGATCTAGTGAATCCCGCAGCGTTCGTAGCACCAGCTCTGGACAACCCGCACAGCCGTCGCATCAGTTTTTTGGGGACCTATGCAGAGAAGTTGGTGGAGTCCCCAGCCTAAACTCCAAACCGGATGCTCTGTTAAGCAGCAGCAGAGCAGGCTAGCTAGATCCCACAATCCTTTTCGTCATGGCTGCCTCATCGCGATGAGCTTGTTTTAGAGATGACCTCCACTGCTTCCTCAGGACATGTACATCCACGTACGTACATGACTGACTGACTTACTTGCTTGCATACTTGTTGCTTGCTTGCTTATTTGCTTACATGCATACCTAAGGACATACATACATGCGAGCATGCAATTCATGTCTGTTGCCCCTTCAGCATTCTCCGAAGCTGCAAGGTTAGGGGGGTGCCTTGGATTTCGAAAGCTAAAACTCAAGCCGGCGTGTGTAAGACCATCGAGCCTTAAGCTCTTACGCCCAACCCGTCAAACCACTAAGCGTTAACTCCTGTTACCTCTAGAGCTGAAAGCTTAGACCCTTAAATCCAAAAGCTTCCAAGAGGTGCCCGGCAAGACCCCTCAACCCGAAACCCCAAAACCCTAAACCCAAAACCCCAAAACCCGGCAGATCGGAAAAGGGCCGTTAAAACATAAAAATACAATAAAAACAACCAACCCAAGTTGCAGGGTCTTATATAGACCCATCCCAGGTCGCGGGCTAATGACCTGGGAAGCCGAAAGGTGCCAAGCTCAGTGGAAGATGGTTTCTTCATAGAGAATTTTAGGGGGGTAAGGGGGGAGTGGGCTAGGGGACTTTTCTTCCTTAAATAGGCCTTGTTAGGTCCTTATTACAGGTATTAGGGCCCTCAAACAGTGGCATATATGGTCCTAAAAAGTATGCAGGGTATAGTGGAGGGTAGAAGAAGGGTATAGGTACATGGCAGGAACAAGAGCATGGACCAGAGGGAAAAGTGTCCATCATATACCTACATAGAAGTATTGGGTTGGAAATGGAAGGGCACCCCCTGTCTTCTTTGTGTCTGTGCCCTGGGTTCTTCCACGAAGTTTTTCAGCTTTAGTAAAGCTCAGGATTTCGCATCCTCATGGTCATGTAGCTATTACCAACAGCATCTCGTGTCGTGTGTCAGGCCCTGGTCTGCACAAAGGAAACTATGTCTTGTCTGCACGTCTGGGGTTTAGGATGCTTGGTGGTTGGGCTTGCATTGGGAGGAAGAGAGCATTTGCAGATCGCAGGTGGTTCTGTTGATTATCCTCCATATTCTGTGCCTAAACCCCTTTAAACGGTTTTTGACCTTTGCTTTTCGGCGGAGTGAAAGGGCCAGTGCAGTTTAAACAAAAAGCCTACAGCCTAAACCGTAATCCCTAGTTACCAGTTGCTTCATAGAAAGTGAGTGCAAGTTGACCGACACAAGCAAGACTGGCAGAGCTCGTGCCGTGCTATCACCAGCCTTTTTAGCATCCATTCTCTTCGTGGTAGTGCATCTTCCTTGCTGTCGGTAGTGATTCAGAAGCAGCGTGGGCACAGGCCAGCAAAGCCTTGGACGATTGGAAGCAGTTCGTGGAAAGCATGAAGCAAGGTGGGCCGGGGCTAGCCTTAAACCCCGAACCCCTGACCCCAAAACCCGAAATCCAAAGCCCCTAAGCCCTAGACCCTAAACCCCTACACCCTAAGCCCTCAACCCTAAACCCCTAAACCCCTAAACCCTAAATTCAAGCGGGTGTAAGACCAGGCTGGTCCTGAGGATCTTCGGCTGGGAATAGGATCTGCTGCAGGCAATAGTTGTCGTGTTGCCAGTCTTCTTTGGTGAACGTGGGCAGCATTGTCTGGGCTGCAAAAGAATGCCAAACTCACCAAACATTAACCCCTAAACCCTCAAGCCCTAACCCTAAACGATGATGCCCTTTGCCACCTCCGCCGTCGAGGCTTCGCCAAGGAGGGGGTGGGGGGCTCGGACTCGTTCGGTGCAAAGCTGGGCTTTGGCAGGGTTTAGAGTAGGGTTTAGGGTTCAGGATGTAAGGGTAGGCTTTAGGGTTTAAGGTCTAGGCTTACATAGGGTTTAGGGTTTACGCTTGAGATTCTGTCGCTCCAGCTTTAATCGCGATCGCTCTGCGCATTTCAACCGGGGTGCGGATGTTTGAATTTCTGTGTGTTTGGTGGTGTCTAGCACTAGGTGGTCGTGCACCTCTCAAGCTTCTCGACTGCTCTGCCCATTGCAGTCCTCGTCAAGGCTCCTTCCTCCCTTTGAAGGCTTGCCATGAATTGTCATGACAATGAGATGGACCTCCCGATCTGGGACGGGAGCATCGTAGCTATCCGCCTGTGCATGCCACCAGCATGGCCCGGTGACCGCTAGAAGCCCCAAACCCATCACCCTAAACCCTAAACCCGAAATCCTGAGCCCTTAGGGTGTTTTTAGGGTTTTTAGGGTTTTAGGGATTAGGGCTTGAGGGGTTTTGGGGTTTTGGGTTCTAGAATTTTTAGGGTTTTAGGCTTTTGGAGCTTTGGGGATTAGGGTTTTAGGGTTTAGGGTTTTAGGGTTTCAGTGTTTTAGGGATTAGGGTTTTTGGGTTTTAGATTTTAGAGCTTTAGGGACTAGGGTTTTAGGGTTTAGGGCTTTAGGGTGTAGGGTTTTAGGGTTTAGGGTGAAAGGTCCCAGTGTTCTAAGGAAGGCAGTCTACCGGTTCCCTGAGCCATAAGCCCTGGGTTCGATGAAGCAGAACCCAGAACCTAAACCCGGTTCATAAACCCTAAACCCTATTGGAGGCTCCCCAACAGATAAGCCGTATAAGGATGAAACCCTAAAGCCCTAAAGCCGTAAAAACCCTAAAACCCCTAAAACCCCTAAAACCCTAAACCCCTCAAGGACCAGCCCTTTTGCCCTTAACCCGGGCTCGCTCCCAGGTCCTCCCCACGGCGATCGTGGCACCAAAGCTGCTGCCACAACGTGCCGAGGCAAGTGCCGTAGGCGTCGCTTGGGGGAAGCCTGGAAGGAACCCCTAAGTGCCTTTGCTGCATCTGGAGCCCTTGCAAGGCATCCTGAAGTGCCTTAAAGGGTAGAGGTGTGGAGTAACTCCTTCGCTCCTGACGACTACTGTTGTTCTTCTTCTTAGTATACTTGCTGCTGCGTTCCCTGCTGCTACTGCTGCTGCTGCTACTACTGCTGCTGCTGCTGCTGCTGCTGCTGCTGCTACTGCTACTGCTACTGCTACCATCTTAAAGTCTTTAGAGCGACGATGATCATGACTATATGGCCACCTAGCTGCATTGTCATCATCATCATCATCAGCCGATAGCCCCTTCTTGATATAGGTACCTCTAAAGGTTTGATCGCCAATATCCGTTGCATGCAACAGGCCAGTCCTGTGCGTAGATACTCAGTGTAGTTCCATGATTATGTTGTTTTCTGCGCGACACTGTTATTGCTCTGTCACCTCTATAAAGACCACCGCTCTCTTCGTCATACTGTAGTATTTACCATGCCCTGCCTGATTGAAAATACCGTGGGCCCTGAGCCCCCAAAGCCCTAAACCCCAAACCCCTAAGCCGTAAACAGTGTACTTTGCGTTGTGGTTGTGAGGGTGGTTATATAATATAATATAATATTATATTATATAATATAATATAATATAATACAATATAATATAGGTGAGGTCATCGGCGGTGTCGGGTGCGGCAGTTCGGAGCCGGCGAGCAAGATGTTTAGGGAGTGTGCCGGGAGTAGGGTTTTGGGGTTTTGGGGGGTTTAGGGGGTTTAGGGCTTTTAGGGTTTCAGGGTCTTGGAGTTTGGGGTTATGAGTTCAGGGTTAAGGGTTTAGGGTGGGTTTGGGGGTTTAATGGAGCTTGCAGTTGCTGCACCACCAGATGCTTCTGCTTGCGGCTCGCATGTCAGCCTTCTTGCGCGTCACTGGAAGCCATATCGCCACACCCAATCTGCCTTATGCTGGGTGCTCGCGTGACGACACAGAGGTGCCGAACATCGACTAATCTGAACTCCGTAGGGACCTGCAATGGTGTCAGACCCGGTCATGACCGCAAATTTAGACCGTTAACTATAGTCTTCATTGCAGGCCGTTAGGACACAGGGGGCTGTGCAGTCGGCTCGTCTACCATCAGGTTTGCACAGACCTCACGATCCACGCCCTTGAAAACACTTCTCCCGGCTGTTCCTGGGCACGCTCATCGCAGAGATCAGACATTTGCTGGCGGATCTCTCCGCTCCGCATTTCTCCAGGCGGCAAGCCCTGTACCCTTGTAAACCGTAAAACCCCAAACCCAAAATTAGCGCACACACAAGATTAAAGAAAAAAAGCTTGAACCCTAAACACCTAAAGCCCTTGGGAATCCGACGTAGTTTATTTCAAGGCTTCCCTAAACCCTTAAGCCCTATAAACCCTAAACCCAAAACCCAAAACCCAAAACCCAAAACCCTATAACCCCATAACCCCATAACCCTATAAACCCTAAACCAATAAACCCTAAACCCTCTAAACCCTCAACCCTAGGCTTCACCAGCCCTTGCACTTGGGCTGCATGCTTGGACCCGAGCTGCGCGGCTCAGAGGCTTGAGGCGGTTTGCGAGCGCCGAGGGCACTTCAGGCAGGCCCCAGTAGGTTGAGGGGGTTTAGGAGTTTAGGGATGTAGGGGTTTAGGGATTTAGGGTTTAGGAGTTTTAGGGATTTAGGGGTTTACGGATTTACGGATTTAAGGTTTAGGGATTTAGGGTTTTAGGGACTTAGGGTTTAGGGTTGGGGTTTAGTTTAGGGTTGGCGGTTTGGGGTTGATGGTTGAGGGTCTAGGGTTGAGCGCTTAGGTTTAGAGTTTAGAGTTGAGGGTTAGGGTAGGAATGAGGATGTACGCGCAGTCGCACGAGCACCGTAGTAGAGCGGTAGCGACTACACTACTATGATAGCTCAAACATACAAAGCACAACAAATCATAGAGCAATGCAGCTCCGGCTCAAGCTTCGCAGTGTTCCCAAGTATTTTTTCAGGCGGGATGAAGGCCGTCACCGTGAGCAAGTACGGTGATGCCACGCAGGTCGAGGATGTGTGAAAAGCTCGCCTGAGTAAGTGGCAAGTATCCGGATATGCGGTACGGACCTTCGCACACGGATGGTTTTTTCGCACATATCCATTTTAAAGTGCCCAGAACAGGATTACCCTGGCTTTGAAAGCCATTCCTGCAGGTGATGGAGATCACGGACGTGGAGAAGCCCACACCTGCTGCAGGTCAAGTATTGGTGAAGAACGTGGCGATTGCCACCAACCCCATTGACTACAAGGCGAAAACCGCAGGAATTGCACAGCAGGAACTGAGAAAATAGGGTGAGCTTTGCCTCCCGTGTTTCTGCAAGGACACATGTGCCACGGAATGACTTTATGAGTATCTCCGCGTGTCGGTGCTTACAATCCTTGAGGGGCCTTTATACATGATCCAGGAGGGGTTCTAAAATGCGGTCCCTGCTGCCAATGTATAGGAGTCTGAATTAATGTCTAATATTCCTTCGGGCTCCTTAGAAAAAGATTATGCTATGATACACCCCCGAACACGCTCTTCCATTTCTTATATCACCTAAAGCCTATAAACCCCTATAAACCCCTCATAGAACCCCTTAACTACAGAAACCTGACAGAAACCCAATCCTGATTATCCAGAAACCGCTTCGAGCCCCTTTTCACGTACAGCAGTCTAATTATTGAGGCTCCTACATCAAATTCGTCTGATGACCCCTCTAGACCCCTAAACCCTAAACCCTAAAACTCTAAAACCCTAAGCCCCAAACCCTAAAACCCTAAACCCTAAAACCCCAAACCCGAATACCCTAAACCCTAAACCCCTAAAGGCATAAGCTCGTTCCTTGCTCCAGGCTGCTGCCGGAGTGCTGGCGCCCGGTGCGGAGGCTCCAGACAAGCGGCTCATCGTCGGCTGGGACTCGAGGGGCTGGGGGTGCCGTAGTGCTTTAGGGTTTAGGGTTTAGAGGGTTTAGGATTTAGGGGTATGGCGCTGTAGGGCTGGGGTAGAGCTTATAAGGTTTCGGGGCCTGTATTGGGCGGTATCGGTTCAGGGTCATTTTTTTTTTTGGCGCCCTGAACTTCAACCCCAAGCCCAGTTGGGCGCGTCTTGCCCTGAGGACTGCGCAGGGGTTGTTGAGAAAGCTGGCGAAGGCGTCACGGACTTCCAGGCGGGCGCGGAAACCCCGGGTTTTCTGCCAAAGGTCCTGAGTCCCTATATGGGGGGATACTTTCCCAAACCAGTGTAACAACCCTACATTCTACTATAATTAGGTACTTTGGATCCTTTGCGTATGAGGGTGTATGTATGTGTTGAACTAATGCTGAAGGGTGTTACAATTTGGTTTCGAGTATACTGGTTTTATAACTTTTCGTACAGTGAAAAGGCTCCATATGGCCATATCGCTATTCTTTTACTGGTTTGGCATTTTGTAAAGGTTCTATGCACAGGGTTTTGTGAGGGTGTCACAAGGATACGAGCCTCAAGAATACCAGCTTTGAAGGTTTCGGGCACCTGTAAATGGCGTAGGGCAATGCAAGCCTTGGGGGAGGTGAGTGTATTTCAGGATCCTGTAAGATGTGCGCGTGCCTAAACCTGGAGTATTAACTGCAAATCAGAACCGTAGAAGGTCAGCACTTCATTGCCCTGGAGCTAGTGTTAGTTCTACGAGTCTTGTTGTTAGTCTTTGGTCCGCTACAGAAGGCACTTCCCCGGCTTCCTGTCCCCTTCTTTGATGATTAGAAACACGTTTGCGCCAAAGTGTGCTTCGTGAGTAGAACTCACCCGGGCAATACCTCGTCGCCACCACTCTATCATGGGTTTAGGATTTAGGGTTTAGGGTGGTCTGGGTTTGGCATAAGCAGGCCCGCCAACTATGATAGCGGCATCAACGTCGAGGGTTGCTGAAGGCAAATAGGGGTCTGAATTCAAGCTCGCAAGACATGTTGGTAGCTTAGCTTAGTGCATGGAAGCCCTCAAAACATGTTGCCAGTTTGTTTCCAACAATTCAACTCAGCTGATGACAGGCCGGTGACAATGTGTGGTTTGCAGGCGACATCACCAAGGATGGATGCTTTGCAGAATACACCGCCATTGACGCACGCTTGATCAGCAAGAGCCTTGGGCCCAAAGCAACTTCCGATGCATGGTGACGCCATGGGTTAAGTTGATTGTTGATAGTTGGTTCCGTGCCAGATGTAAGGGTCCCCTGTGTTCATTTTCATCGGAATACCCATTGTGAATTGCTGTGCGGCTTCTCTGCTTGCCAAGAACTTCAGTGTAAGTTGCCATGGCAAGAACGGCATACCATTAACTCTCAGCAACTTACATATACCTAAGCTCCTTCGCAAGAGCCACCTAAAGCCGCCCTGCAAAGTCCTTGCAGTACCCTGCCACGCCCCAAAACCGCGCCTTTTCTGACCATAGCCTTCTTTTGGTTGGGAATCCCTAAACCCTATTAAGCCCTAAACCCCTAAACCCCAAGCACATAAACCCCTAAACGAGGAAGCCTGAGAGCATGAGCTTCGAGGATGCCGCGGCGCTGCCCCTAACTTTCCAGACGGCCTGGGAGGGCCTCGTGGAGCAAATGAACGTTGCTCGTAGCGAAGAACCAGATAATAGCAACAGCATCGTTAAGCCGCATTTCGGTATATTCAGACAAGGAAGGCTAGCGGAACATGACATCTTTAAGTTTGTGGTGGGAAACAATCCATGCCCGGCTCTTTGAACGTCGGGTCCAGTCTCACGGGAAACGGCAAAAGTGTTGAGTAGTGTTCCGTGTTTTACTTGAGGCGAGGCAAGGGGTTCAGAAGACGGCCTTTTTGTCATAAACGACAAGCTGCCCAGATCTTATACCCTACCTTCCAGACTGAGAGGTTCAAAAGGGCAAGACCATCTTCGTTCTCAATGGGGCGGGGGGACTCGGTTCCATCGTCATCCAGCTTGCAACTCGGCCTTGTTGCAGGGACACGAACAATAAACAGATAAAACGACAAGCTATAGAGCAGCAGGAATTCGTAGCCGTAGTATTAGTATTTGTGTCCTAGTTTCAGTGCCAGTATTACGACGACTATTATTGTTATTATTATTACTTATATTATGATTATAATTATTCTTATGATGATTGTTATTATTATTAGTGGTAGTAGTAGTAGTAGTAGTAGCAGTAGCAGTAGCAGTAGCAGTAGCAGTAGCAGTAGCAGTAGCAGTAGCAGTAGTACACTAGTAGTCGTATGAGCACTGTCGTATGAGAGCTGGACACTCTACCATGACCATTCAGGAATTGAGTTTGAAACTGGGGTCGTTCTCGAAACCCTTCATTTACGAGAGGCCTCATGGTTAGGTTTCAGAAGTCTGGTCACTGTTTCAGCGCCGAGAAACGTTCATTGTTGCCCCTTAGAGCTCCTGTGCCGTCGGTGATCCAAGAAACTAAATACCTAGATCCCACCGAGTCCGAGAACACCTGGACTAAATCAAGTCGGTCGCCCTGACACGGCACTTGCTTGTGCTTTTCAGCAGGGTGATGCTTCCAAGAGTGACATCATGCATGTCAAGCGACGTCATAGCAGGTGTTGAATCCTTGTCAGGGTAACTGTTCATGAACTGCCAGAAGTCCTCTGTTGCCCCCGACATTTTGTGTCAGGGTTTGGGTTTCAGGTTTTTGGAGTGTGTTGGGGGTTTAGAAAAGCTCTGGTTGCATTGTCCTTCGACGCTCTGACCAAGTCAGGCAAAGCATCTTGGCTTGACGGTGATAGCCTCTGCTTCGCGCGAGGAGACGGTGTCATGGTGCAAGAAGAACCTGGGCTAACGATTGCAACAGTAGTGTATAATAGTCTCCCCAGAGAGGGGGCCCCGCAGAGGCCCGTAGAGGCGTGGGCCTCATAGAGGCCTCTTCCCCAGGAATCGCTCTTGAAGCACTGCAATTGAAGTATCATTGCTTTAAACACTTTTAGATTTGTTGAGTTGTACTACTATTCTGTTGCATGTTCCGTAAAGCTGCATGAGCACTTGACACTCAATTCATCGATAAATTGATCGCACAGCACCCAGCTACGGAAGCCCCATACACCTATGCATACATACATAAACGCATCCATACATACATCTTGGTAGGTTGTGTGGTGACCACCCAAGGATGGGCGCAGATCACATCATCAACCATCGAAACGAGCTGAAAAGCCAACTGGCGGAGGCTCCGTGGCTACTATGGCAAGGTAGTTGACACCCGCCGTTGACTTGGAATTCTGGCTTTGACGAGGAGCCTTCATGGTATTGGATTATCGCACTCCAGTTCGCATCATCTCAGGGTTTTGCATGAAAGACTGCTTCGGGCTCTTAATCTTGAGGTTTGGAGACCAACATCCACAGTGGCTGAAACCTTGTTGAAGTCTGCAAGTATAGATGGCAACATATCGAATGATATGGCACTCCATGCAATACTGCATCGTGCTTGTGCAGTATGTTCTGCTGTATGATACTGCGCACGATGCTGTGCGACACTCTACCCTACTCTGCCCTACTCTACACTACGACACATTAATAATAAGTGTTTGTACTCTACAGTCTCTACTGCACTATATGCGTCTCTACTGTACTATGAAGCATTCTACTGTATGATACTGTGCACGATGCTGTGCTACACTCTCTACCCTACTCTGCCCTTCTCTCATTACGACACATTAAGTGTTTGTACTCTACAGTCTCTACTACACTATACGCGTCTCTAGTGTGCTATGAATCACTGCATGCACTTTGATCCATTATGTCGAAGGTAATTTCCCTGCCCGAAACTAGAATCAGCCCCAACCTTTAACTCAGCAAACTAGTTCGCACACTCCATAAACAAACAAAACACACAACCCAAGTCAACGCACACAACCTCATGTGCATGTATGTAGACATGTATGCATATGGTATGGTATGGTATGGTATGGTATGGTATGGTATGTATGTATGTATACATACATATATATAGATATACATACACATATACATATCTATACACATACACATACACATATACGTATACATATACACATACAAATGCACATACATATACATGTACATAT
>CAJNJA010040053.1:0-19107 GCA_905231915.1 Symbiodinium necroappetens | reverse complement strand
CTTATGACACTTGTCAAATACGTTTTGTGGTCCAGTAGGCTTTAGATCAGATATGTTGGGGCTTCCTGGCACGCCGTTCCCTAGAAACGAAGTCAAATCTAGAATTATAGCCCTTAAACCCTAAACCCTAAACGGCATAGGAGCGCAGACGACTGACCCAGCGACCCCAAAGCCCTGAACCCCAAGCTCAGGGACAAAAGAGAAAGCATTCCAAAACCCTGATGCCCCAATTTGTGACCATAAGCCACTAACCACTTAGCCTTATGTTGAACCTTGTAGTAAACTTACCCTTACAATGAACCCTTAAAGGACCCAAGACGTTGCTCAAAACTTAAATCCCGTTCCTGAAACTACCTTCAACCCGAAACACCGACCCAAGAAAGAAAGCTCAAACTCAGGCTACTGAAGCTGGGCAAGAAAGGCCTGTCCGAGGCGCAGGGCTTAGGGCCGAAAGGATTTCGAGTCTCGGGTTTAGGAGTTTAGGGGCAAGGATTTTAGGGTTTAGGACGGATACTGTAGGGCTTCAGGTTCCGAATGTATTTCATGGCTTAGGTAGGGTTTCAGATTTTTAAGGCGTAGAATGCAGGGCCTGGGGTTGGGGACGCCTTGGATTTCTAGGTTATGATGCTTTCAGTTTCCTGAAGATAGGCTCAGTTGCAGCTGAGCGAGGAGTATTCGGAGAGGGTGATCCACATGTCAGGGATCTCCTTATCTAGGTCCCCCAGTAGTACCCTTTTGCCCTTTTTGTTTTTGGCTTCCCTTTTTTAGAGTCAAAGAGTAGGAAACTTAAACAGGGTGCCCTTCTTATTAAGGGGCTACTAGGGAACCTAGTTATAGAACCCCTAAATAGTAGAATCCTTGTTGTAATAACCTCCGAAGAGAAGGTCGGCCGTTCCACACAGGCTTCGCAAAACAGAGTTTGGTTTAGGGTTTAGGGTTTAGGGTTTAGCACCACTGATGTGGGAGCCGACCCCAGGCGAAGTGCGAAGCCTGTTGCAAAAGGGTTTAGCACAGCTTACAAGCACAGCGACCGGCACTCTGCATGTCTCTTGGGGTAGCGACCTCAGGCAAATGGTCTTGCTTTCGAGCTTGCGTGCCCCACATTTGGACCTTGTTTAGGGTTCAGGGGTTCAGGGTTTAGGCTTTAGGGTTATAGAGGTTTAGGGTTCAGGGTTTGGGGTTTAGAGGTTCAGGGTTTAGGGTGCATAGGGGGCCAAATCCTTTTGCAGATGCTGGTAGCATCCTTGGGATTCGCTTGCGAGGGGAAGCCCAAGGCCCTCTCCATCTTCGAGTCTTGCGCCTTGCTGGATAATCCCTGGGGCTCCAAATAGCCCCAAAGGTAGGTACCACTTATAGACTTTAGACCCCAAAGTAGGTACTATGTATATACTTGGAGCCCTAGGGAATGTCCCACTGCAAATCTTGAAGGAGATCGTCTCCGGATACTTGCGCCCCACCGTGAACGTTTAAGTGATATGTGCGGGAGATCGTACTGAGGAGGCCCATCGTTTGCATGACATCTTGGAACCGGGAAGTTCAATCGCGAAATCATCTTCAAGGGCTCATATCCCTTGTTGAGCCAGCATATCCCTACATGGCCTTAGGCATTCATGTAAGATTTGCACACGAAGCACCTATATAAGTCCGTCAACCTCTTTCCGGCGGTACTGAACAAAGCAAGTGTCATGCTGGCGTAGTATAGAAGCCTGAATAACTTAATATGGTTGCTTCGGGTTCCTCATATGTTGATTATATCTCTTCGCCCTAGTCTCGCCAAACCTCACGCCTCAGACCGGCGATAAGCAGCCGATCGTCATCCACGTCGCCGCAAGTCATGCTGGCAACACCAAGGCCATCATGACCAGGTTTCAAAAATACCTAGATCTTCCATCGACACTCTATTCGACCCTAAATCCCTACTATTTGGGGCCATATACCCCCACTTCAGGGTACAAAGAGGGTCCTGGCAGGGGCCTGAAAGCAGGGTTTTGTGGATCCACTTGGGGCAAAGAATCAGGAACCCTCAAGCATGAGCCTTACTGGGTAATTATGAGCCCGGGAGAAGCTGTCCTCGAATTTGGGGTTCAGGGGTTTGGGGTTCTTGCGCCTGGTGGTCCTGCAGGGAGAAGTTTGCTGTGTTTGGTATAGAGCAGTCACGGAAAAAGCAGTGCACCCCTGAGAAAGCTGTGTGTTGGGGAGTCCGTTGGGTCGGAACTATCACCCAAATCAACGAACCCTAAACCCCAACCCTAAGCTACCAAACCCGCTGCCTTCAAGGGTTCTTTGGTGTAAAAGGTTTGGGCTGCAATGGGGTTCATGCGCCAGTGGGCTGACCCACCCGGCAAGGTTTAGGGCTTAGGGTTTAGGGTTTGGGAGTTTAGGGTTTAGCGTTTAGGGTCCAAGCAGCATCAAGCAACTCGAAAGCGCAGCGTGTCCAGGAGCCTGGCAGCTAGAATGAACAGCCGCTGGCTGAAATGCGGTGATGTGGTGTTGGGTCGCGTTTTTTGCAACCACAAAAACCGTGACAAGCCTGTCAACAATAAACCCGTAAACCGCCTAAGCCTTGAATTCTCGAAGCACCCCGAGCCACACATTCCAAACTAACCCCTTCTACCTTAAACCCTACAAGCCCCAAGCCGAAACCGCCTCCTAGACCAGGACTGCGGCAAGGCGATGCAAGTCCTCGAAGCCTTGGGCGCGACTCGGCTTGCGACGTTTTGCTTTCTCTTTGTTCAAGGAGACTTGTTCAAGTTATATACAGGGTGTTGGAGGGTTTCTTCATCCGTTTTCTAGGGTTGTGTAGTCTACGAGCTCTTGTAAACGGGTTCCGTTCACACGGCTCTCATGCGGAGCTCCATCTGGATTTGTGTAGAACTTGGACGTTGAGTTTCAAATCCTAGATTCAAGGGCGGTTTAGGGTGAATCTTTGGGGGGATGTAGGACCGGGCTTTCAGCCCTGCAACTGGACCTGCTAAGGCGGTTGCACAAGGGCTTCTAAGCATGACACTTTAAAGGACCTGAGAGTGGGCCTTCTATAGTGGGTGCTTATGACATACGGCGTGCTTGCGGTTGTAGACATGGTCGCCGTCTTGGATGTGGGTTAGGGCTAAGCCCTAAATCCTGCGCTTGAGAAGATCGTCGCGGGCCAATGCCCCTCGCGAATTAAGCATTCGGGCAAACCCTGTCAAATATGGCCTGGAGAACGACGGATGAGCTACCGCACCCCACGATGATGAATGACCCATCAAGCAGCTTGGACCTACAGACGCTTCTCAAACTTGTAAACTACATCCTGACTCCTTGCTTGACCGTGAAACCTAGATCTTCTTGAATCTTAAGCGTTACGCCTAAAGCTGTGCTACTCCAGGTGACGGTGCTCGGTTTGGGCATGGGTGACATCAAGGCTGGGAAACCACTCCGTCCCGCAATGCGGACAGCACGGCTGGTCCGGAGTTATTGAAAACTAGGGGTCTGAACAATCGAGCAGACTAATGAGGAATTTATACTCTGTACTGCTTGGGGCTGTCTGAACCGTATATTTCTGTAGGAGCTATAAGGGGATGGTATTATAAGACTGTTGATGCCCAAGCTGCTCTCCACAGCGCGCAGCGTTCGGAAGGAACCTCGAACCTCGGTCCGGGGCGTGTCGTTGTAGCTACGAAATCCCAAGCCTGAGAGCCGGGGGCAAGGGTTTGCAGGACAAGACCTTGTTACCTTGTTCAACCTGAAGGGTTTAGAGTTTAGGGTTTGGAGTTTAGAACTTACGGTTTATTTTGGGTTATGGTTTAGGGTTTAGGGTTTGTATAGGGTTAGGGTTGAGGGTTTAGGATGCTCAGCCACCGGCGTCATGGGTTGTATCTGGTTGTTTGCCTGACACCGAACATCCCGAACTCGAAAGCATGCGAAGCCAAATTCTCGACATTGTGCGAGCAATCTCACGCGTACAAGGCTGAAATATGATGCAGGTATCGAGACCAATCTGTTGCAACAAGAAAGCAGACGAGTCGAGTCGTGTAGGGTTGGGCGCTCCAGGGAGTCGCGGCTTGTGCTTTTGGGTGCAGGGTGTAGCCAGGTTCGAGGGTTCATACTTCGGGTGTAGGCTGGCATAGTCTTCTTCCTGACATCTCTGGGCATGTCTTGCTGTCTCTGGCCCAAAAGCCTGAACCTCTAAGCCCAGAAGAACACAGCTTGCCTTTTCCACTCCAGACCCTAAACCAACCCTTGTCCGAGTTGTGAGAGCGTAAACCCTAAATATAGCATAGATCTCAGCCATGTGAGAGGGTAAAAACAGCCTAATATAGCGGTTAGCAACCACTCGCGGAATCCCTGCGCGATCCGACCTTTGCACAGAACGTTCCGCAGGCACCCCAAGCTCCTAACCCAACTCCTCCATTCCCCCCTCCTCGGGACAAGGAGTCAACAACAAAAGAACCACAACATATTTTTTGGAAACAGATCTCTTCAAAAACAGTCAACACATGTTTTTTGAAAACAGATTGCTTCGAAAACAGTCAAGACACACAAGAAAGCAACACCTGGGAGCCATGGCGCCCAACTTCAGCTGCCAGAGCCTTGCCGTGGCTGCCATCGGGATCGGCGCCTTTTGCGTCTATGATGAGGGCTAGGGATTCCTTGTGTTGACTTGGGTCCTTGGCCTTGCCCATAGGCCCCTAAGTAGTTCCTTTTAGGGTTTAGGCTTTAGGGTTTAAAGGCTACCCAGAGGCTCCTTAGTAGTTCCTTTTTGGGATTACCTTATAGGATTCTAAATATGAACCATAAAAAGGAACTACTTGGGAGCCTATGGGTAGGGATTCCTTGTGTTGACTTGGGTCGTTGTTATGTCTTTGTGGGTTTGGCTTTGTTTCCTCCTGCATTCGTTTCGGTGTTCGGGCTCCTGTATTCTTGGAGTTTGGGTTTTAGATATTCCAGGGTTTTGAGGGACGGTTTTGCAGGTTCGAGCTTTGGGGGAGTGGGGGGCGTCTGCATAAAAGCGGGTGTAAGTGTTGGGGGTTTCTACGTCTCGCAGAGGCTGAGGGCTCAGTTGGGATTCCTTGGATCCTTCGTTCTCATCAGTTTGGAGATTAATTCTCGGGAGGGCGGGGTGTTCGGGGTGCTTTTTGGTTGAGAGCCACTTCCTGTTTGACAGGTTCCCCACAAGTCTTCGAATGATGAAGGGATGAAGGGCACTGTTGGTTTTGTCTGCTTTGCCTTGTCCAACGGATTCCAACTATCACTCATGAATCTAATTGTGTACTGGGGGGATTAGTAGTTGAGTGTGGAATGGGGGAGAATGATGTGCTATAGGACTGCAGGGTTTGGGCAGAAGTGCTTCAAAGGGTTTTGGGGTTTAGGGTTTCGATTGCAAAGTGGGGTCGGAGTCAGCTACTCTACAACATGTCTCGCTTGACTTTGACTGACGAGATTGCTTGACCAAGCATCGTGAAGCCTGTTACATGTTCACTGTCTCAGGTATGAGCTGTGGCAGCGACGGGTTGTTGGGATCCGTAGAGTGGAGGTTTGCTCCGAAGAGCTGTCATGACCGTATGGTAGAGAGGTCTAGCCCCCTCATTGCCAATTCAGAAACCGAGTTGTGAGTCCATCGCACCCTAAGATTTCAAAAAGACAAGTTCTGAATGTTAACCCCTGTTTGCATACTGCTGCCCTGGGGATGTGGCGCAGCCAGGTAGCTAGCTTTCTTAGCGTCCCTTTCCTTTGGCGATCCTGAGCATAAGAGCTCCCCACTCGCTGAGAAGCGGCCCGGAGTGCAACGTTCAAAAGCCCCAAGCCTCAAAACCCCTAAACCCCAAACTTCCCTAAACCCTTAATCCCCTCGGCTGCCAAACCCCAAGAGTTCAAATGCAAACCCTACAAACCCGGAAAACCCACCGTCAAAAAGCAAAATTCTGAAACAGCCAGCCCTAGCGTTCTTCAACGCCTCCCCGGCTCGAAGCTTAAAGTTGCGAGTGGTGCATCCCTGCCTTGTATATTCGTCAGGCTGTAAGCATTACATCAACGCGTAAGTACCTATATAGTAGACTGCAGCACTTCTAAATTCGGAATTGCTATTATAAGAATTGGGGAGTGTCCCGACATAGCGCTACTCAGGAGCCTTTGGCCCTAAGACCTAAGCACTGAACCCTAAGCCCCAAAACCGCAGTTGCATCTCCGAGCCGAAGGTGCTGGCGCCGTGGCTCTCTATGTCGCTTCACGTTGGGGCCTCCTTCCTCCCACCTCTGCCTCCTTCCCCCCGGGGTTTAGGGTTTAAGGGTTCTTTTCGGGCCCGAGAAGGCTTGTCTGCCGGGGGTTGAGCAGATTTCTGCAAGGTTTGAGAGTGATTTTGGAAAGGAAATCTGGGATTTTTAAGCTGCGGCATAATCCGAGGCATCATCCTTGAATGAATAAAGCAACTCCCGGGTTGGAGTGTTAGGGGTTACTTGAGGAGCGTAGCCCCCTATTTATAAGACTTAACCCCAGTTTCTTCCTAGCTAGGTGGGAGGCAAAAAATAAACCATACACAGCCTTAGTTGCATCCATCAGACCCGATCAAGTTCCACAAAACCTTTCTAGGATCCCTTGTGAACCCAAAAAACTGCACTTAGGTTGTTTTGCATCACTGACGAAGTATCCAGAACTGTTCAGGCTTTAGGGTTTTCGGGCTGGAGGAAGTTGGATTCGGAGGAACTGTGGTTTGGTGGTCTTGGTTGGGGAGCTCTGCAGGCCATTGAACCATAGACTGGGGTGGCTGTTAAAGAACGTAGTTTAAGTTACCATAATGGAGATATATGGTACATAATAGGGTTTCCTCACTATTAGTAGCTTAGCTTAAGATCCCTGAACAGCAACCCGGTAAAGGCCCCAGGCCCCGAGCACAAGCCGCTAAGCCCTCAACCCTGTGAGTCGACCTGAGAACCCTCGCCTAGGCAAGTCCGAGTGTGAGTGCTGAAACCCTTGCCGCAGCTGCAAAACGTGGTGCCCAGGTCCGCGTAAAGCCTCAGCCCAGCTGGCTGCTGTAGCGGCCTCTTTGTTCCGAATCGCTTAGAGTTGCACTTAGAAGGGTGTAGGGTTACGGGGTAAGCCTCGCAGTTGGCAGTTGAAGGTTTAGAGCTTACACTGGATCATTACTTCTTTTGCTACGACAATTACTACTGCTCCTACTCCTGCTCCTGCTCCTACTCTTACTCTTACTACTACTACTACTACTACTACTACTACTACTCCTGCTACTACTACTACTACTACTACTACTACTACTACTACTACTGGACCCTACGTGCGATGTACTGCCACTGCACTGGCCCTGTTTACTCTGCAAGCTTCCTACACGCCCATACAGTGGGGGCGAGTTTCATGCTCAGGCGACTCTGAAACCTGAGGCGGAGATAGCTGTTTGTACCTTTCTGAACTACCGAGTCGTACTGACTGTGTGCAGTGCTGGCTGTACTGTGCATTTTGTGCTGCCTTCCTTCGAGTTGCCATGTCATGATGTGCTGGATGTACTGGAGACAGAGTCCAGTCCAGTTGCTGTCGCTGACCAATGACCGGATGTGCTGACCTTCCTTTAGGCTGCCGGTTGTACAGGTTGGTCGGTTTGTGTAGTAGACCTGCATTATGTGGAGTTGCGCGCAACACTGCCAAGCGGGAGCCAAAAAACTACTACTACTACTACTACTACTACTACCACTACTACCACTACTACCACTACTACCACTACTACCACTACTACTACTACTACTACTACTACTACCACCATTCCCACTATTGCCAAGATCAGTATTCTCATTATATTACTTGAGGGTTTAGGCTTTTGGTGTGCCCAGCTTCAGGGGCTGTGTGGGTTTAGGGTTTGGGGCTTCAGGGTTTTCGGGTTTTCGGAAGTGTTTTGGGTGTTTTGTGGCTTTGGGTCTTCCGAAGCGTGACATGACGGGTTTAAGGTTTAGGCTTCAGGGTTTAGGGTTTAGGCTTTAGGGTTTCGGGTTTAGGCTTTGGGACTTTGGGGTTTAGGGTTGAGGCTTTGGGCTTTCGGGTTTCGGCTTTGGGGTTTAGGGTTTCGGGTTTGGCATGAATCTTGTCAACGTTCTGAGGTCGCGGCCAATGGCATGGCAGCCCATCCACGCGCCGAGGGTGGTGCGACGGCAGCCGCGAGGTGCGGCTTTTCTTCGGCTTCGGGGTCTGAGCCTGGGGACCCTTTTAGGGTTTAGGGTCTAGGGGTTAGGGTTCAGGGTTTAAGGTTTAAGGTTTAGGGTTGAGGGACTTTCAATTTAGTTGTAATTCTACGCCTAGGGCCCTCAATTTAGAGCCTAAACCCTAAAACCTGAACCCTTCAACCCTAAACCCCTGAACTCCCTTAACAACTAGAACAGGGTTCTGGGATCTAGTATACTTTAAAGTATAACTTAAGGAACCACCCCCCCAAAAAAAAAAAAACATACAATATATAAAAATAAAAGGAATAGTCTTGGTAATTATTTGGGCCGCTCTATTAGGGCTTTGGGTTTTCAGGGTTTTGTTGGGGCTCTCGGGGCTTAGGATTTAGGATTCGTGCTCGGAGCGAAAACTCAGTCAACTTGGGGTCTTCCAAAATACGCTTATGAAGCAAGGTTTTAGGGTTATAGGGGTTTAGGGTTTAGGTTTTAGGGCAATTTTAGGGTTTAGGATTGCTTTAATAGGGGTTTAGGGCTTAGGGGTTTATGGGGGTTTAGGGTTTAGGGGTTTAGGCCATGAGGGCATGTGCATGGCAGCCGCTTCTCAAAAAAGGGTTTAGGGTTTTCGGGTTCAGCTCTCAGTGCATTGCAGTCCCTGCTATAAAAAATGGCTTAGGGTTTCGTTAACTGTAGGCGTATAAGTTGGGTAAGAGCCAGGGTTCGCGCTTTCGGGGTTTAGGAATTGGCTCTAGGCAAGACCTTATTGACTTCTATTGGTAGTTTGGGGTTGAATCCTTTTCTACAGCCCTAAACCCTAAACGCCTAAAGCCCTAAACCCTAAAACCTTAAACCCTACAGTTGGCACTCCTGTGAGGCTTCGGCGGCTGCTGGCGGAGCGCCAGGAAATCATTGTAATGCCCTGCTGCCTCTTTCCTTACATCTTCAGGGTTTAGGGTTTAGGATTTCTCGAAGACCTTTTCAGGTGGGTAGTTACCGTTATAGGAGCCTTATAGAAGGTCTATATGCCTTATAGAAGCATTATAGAAGCCCTATGTACCCTAAACTCCCCACCTGTAGTTTCCTTTGCAGCTTCAGGTTTAGGGACAGCTCAGGAGTTCCTTGAGAAGGCTTCCTTCCAGGGCTTCTATGAGGGGTTTTCCGGTTGAGGTAAGACTTCCTTGCAAAGGGTTCCTCGACCTGCTTCTATGAAGGAGCTGTCGGGTTGTGGGTTTAGCACTTTCGGAGCTCACCCCGGACTTCTCCGTAGACCCAGTGCGCTGAGAAGTTCAAACTACCGGAGTGATCATAAGACTTTGCTGGCACATTCTAGAACTTCTAGGCAGTTGTCGGGCTCATGTGTTTTTTGTCTTTTGGCCTTGCCTTTCCCGGTCGTCACTTGCAATTTCCTTGGGGCCCTGCAGATTTTCCTGGGACGGCAGCTGGCCCCCCAACACTTCTTGGGCCTTTGAGGTCTGTTGGCTTGTAGGGTCTTTTCGGGCATCAGTGGATTTCGAGCAAATATAGGGCCAGGCTTTCAGCAACATCTCCCGCAGCACCGTTTTGGACACCCCATTGACAGCAGAGTTTAGAGTTTGCAGTAGCTCAGTGGAAACCGCGGGTGGGAGCTTCAGGCGCTCGAGGGTATAATGTAGGCGCTTGAACAGTTACTCAGTACTCATATACTTCCGTCTGGTTGCTACCATTGTTGAAATAGCACGTGTATTTAATCATTCGTTGCATGTATGACTGCCGACCATAGTGCTCTGTCTAGAAAAGAGTGTGCTTGCGCATGCCATGGTATTATAGACAACACTTGGACGGGTATACAATATACATCAGTGCTTGTGTCACAATTGGTGTTCCTATTTGGTTCTATATGCCATAAATGTAGTATGCAAAAGGCCCTGTATTGTGTGTTCTGAAGTTCCCGCAGCTATCCCTGGAAAACTGGGCGCAGAGAGAAAGTTTGCACCCGAAGCCGCAAGCGCAAAGCCTTAAATTCTAAATCCCGAAGGCTAGCGACCCTGCAGCAACCCCTCCAACCCTAATTTAGGGTTTAGGGTTTCAGTGCTTGGTAGTTTCAGAAACTGAAAGACACTGGCATACAGACCCTCGATAGGCGTTCTGACCCATCATGTCGAGAGAAGCTCCACCGATATTTCGATAGAAGGTCCAATGTCATATCGCCGACCAAGTCCAAAATAGGACAGCTGGGCAGCGCCACACCAGACGCTATATAACTCTCTTGGCTTGTGCAAAATCCTTGACTGGCTGAACTGGCAAGTTACACATACACCACATCCCAGAATCTGCATAGCACCCTAGGATCATGTGCATGCAGGGCGGAAAAGAGCTTGAACCATAAACAATTATATTTTGAAACAAGAGAACGCTCTTCAACAGCAAAGAGGAGACCCCCTACATAAACTATGCACACCCTATAAACCTTATTTCATCAGCTCAAGGCTACGATGGCCTCACGGCCCGCCTGATTGAGCGAATGGGCCGCTCGGAGACTTTTTGAGAGCAGGGCTTGGTTTTTTTTTAGGGTTTAGGGTTCAGGGGCTTCAGGAACTCGAGGCTCGGCTCAGTTCAGTCTTGGCTTCATTATGTTGAATATGGGTGATATGAGTAATTATACCATACTACTTCTACAGACCATCAATAAGTAAAGACCAGATAAATCAAAAAGTTGCTTTGAGCCGGAAGGCTTCGAGCTGACGTTCATGACGGGCTTCGGTGTCAGCGCCGTGCATGGCTTCGCCGACTGCCAGCTGGTCTCCTACCAGGTCCGGGTGAGTTAAGGGCTCCTAAGCCCTAAACCCTATTAAATCCTTAAAGTTAAGGGTTCCTGAACCCTAAACCAAAACTCCTTAAAACCTAAACCCTAGACTCTGAACCGCTTCGGGTTTAGTCCCCACCCAGGTCAGAGTTCTTACAACTCTTCGGGTTTTGGTTTAAAGTACTTGCTTGTTTGGTTTTGTGAGAGTGGTCGGGCTTGTCAAAGGGGTCTTTGTTTTGGTGATCAAAAATTGCAGGGCCTTGGTGTTTCTGTGTGTTACGGATTTCAGGTTAAAGTTTGATTTAGTGGCGGGGTTGAGTTGGGGTGGAAGGATTTTGGTGTTATGATTGTGTTAGATGTTTCCGGTTTAGGATTCAGCGGTTTGGAGGGCTTTGTGTGTAGACTGTCTGGGGGGTTGACGATTGTGATTTCGGGTTTCGGTTCAAGTCTAGGATGTATGATGGAGGTTTGAAAATTGCAGCATGATAGGATTATGTCGCCTCAGGGTGCAGGGATTGATTGAGGGTTGTAGCTATTTTGGTATTCGCCAAAGTATCATAGTATTTGTCAAGAAGCCCAATGCGCGTGTGCGACGCGCGTCTGGGGTGTGGAGTTCTGCTGTGTTAGGATTTTAGGTTTTGGGGTTTAGTTCAGTTGCGACTGCTTTTCAACAAAAGGCTTCGTGTCTCTCATATAGGAGTTCAATCCTCTGAGTGGCAGTTCTCTAAATTAGGGTCCCCTTTCAGGATCTTTTTTGTAAGGGTGCCGTACTATAGTGGGGACTTAAACAGGGACCCTAGTTTACACAACTACCCACCGGGTTTTAAGGGGCCCCTCGCTCTGGGCGGAACCCCGGCAGGCCATCGTTTCCCAACTGCCCTTGAGTCATCCACACACTGGGTTGCGAACTATACTTACATAGGGTTTAGGGATGTTTAGGGTTAAGGGCCGCAAACTATACTTTCATAGGGAATAAAGGTTTGTGGCAAAGCCCCAAAGACAATAGCATCAACAAGTCGTCGGGATACTTAGTTACTGGCTATACTTCTTGGTCTCCTCCATATGTTCCACAGCCCTGTTATCCTTATCGCGGCGTCTGTAATCCAATCAGGGAACTTAGCTTTCACGCACTTAACTCTTGACCCTAAACCCTATAAGCCCTAAACCCTAAGCCCTAAACAGGAGATGCTCGAAGCAGCTTTTTGCATCTGCGGATCGCTGGAGCGCATCTGCTGCATCGCCGATGGAGACACAGGCTACCGACATTGGAGGGCTGACACTGCTTCCACTGACGAGCACAAGCTTGAAATGTTCATGCAATCTCAGGATCCTGCAATGAACTTGGGGGGTGTAGGGGTTTAGGGCTTTAGGGGTTTGTTCCTTAATTTCTCAGACTCCCACATCATCGGGTGGTTCTGAAGTGAGCCGTGACGGCCCTTGAACTCGAAAGCCCCGACATGCAAGTTCGGCCGGTATGGGGAAGCAAATCTTCCCCCCCCCTCTCGCCTTCCCATGCAAAATCGTTTATGGGTGCTCAAGGAGCCGTGACGTCACAGCAATACGGACCCTGTGATTAATTATCCCCTGTTCTTTAGGGGCTGGTGTGGTCGGCTCTAGCAAGCAGCTGACCACGTGACCGCGGGGTTCGAAGGTTTTGCAAAAAAGTGGGGTTCTCCTATGTTCTCCTGTTTCAGCCCCTCTTAGTCATGATGCAGTACTTCCCTGGACTACATCCCGTGCTCCCCCAAATCCTTGCTGCAGGGAGAACACCATGAAGGGTTCAAGCATGTACGTCACACATACTTGCGCCGACATGGGCACAAGGCCGCGAGAAGAGGCCACCATGAATGTGAGATTGTCGAAGCAGCATACGTGTGGAACCGATTGTGCTGCCCGAAACCCGACATCCGAAAAGCCTGAGAACATCACCCGGAAAGTTGTTGAGGCTCTTCTTGAGAGGCTTCAGGGGTTTGCAAAAGTACGGGATGGAGTTCGCAACCCTAAAACCCATGGTAAAGATGCGGACTTGCATCTCTCCTACCAAAACCCCCGGGCTCCGACCCAAGGCAGCTCAGGAGGGTCGAAGCATGGAGTTACCCAAAGGGTCCTTAAGTACTTGTATAGTAGAATGTAGGGTTTCTAAATTTGGAACATAGACATTACGTATGATTTGGGAAAGTATCCCCCGTAACAGTACCTAGGAGCCTCTGGGTGAGTGAGAAGATGTTCCTGAGAGGGCTCCCTCCATCTTCTTATCCCAAGTCGGGGGGTCCTTGTGACTCTAAGCCTGAAGTGGTTAGAAAGGGATCGAAGGTTGGGGGTACCTCATTTTCTGAGGCTCCCATATTATAATAGTAAGTTTTAAGGGTCTAGGGCTTATAAGCATTTTGTGAATGTCATGTTTTTT
This sequence comes from Symbiodinium necroappetens, assembly GCA_905231915.1. Lineage (NCBI taxonomy): Eukaryota > Dinophyceae > Suessiales > Symbiodiniaceae > Symbiodinium > Symbiodinium necroappetens. Next base: position 5,777 of record CAJNJA010040053.1, on the reverse strand, counting down.
TGATCCGACAGAGTCGAGGCTATGGCAACGCCGTCAATGTGAAGCGTACCGTGCGAGGTTACGCTCAAGCTGGCATGTGTCTCGGCAGAGATACCCTAAACTCTAAACCCTAAACCCTAAATCCTAAACCCTAAACCCTAAACCTTAAACCCTAAACCCTAAACCTTAACCCTAAACCCTAAACCCCAAAAGCATGATGGAAGTCTGCGATGCCCGTGGGCCGATGGACCACACAAGTAAAGATGAAGCCTGATCCTTCCGTGGGCCGATAGGTTACCCATAGGCTCCTAAGTAGTTCCTTTTTATGGTTCATGTTTAGAATCCTATAAGGAACTACCAAGGAGCCTCCGGGTATGCTGATGATAATGTAGGAGTCAGAGTATTTCGTAATAGTATCCTCCTGAATACAGTTCCTCTGCCCAGTATTGCGATAATAAGAACCCCGAACCTTGTTCTAATTACCTCAGGCTCCTACATAATACTTTGGCGTGTCATGTAGAGGCTGTTATTCGTGACTTCGGCAAGTAGTGGTATAGAGCATGTTGCCTACAAGGCCTCACTGAAGACCACTTAGCGTCCTTGGCCAGAAGAGCATCGAAGCCCAAAACTGCCACACCCAAAAGCCCATGAACACCGGAACAGACCCGCCGCAAATCAAGGCGTTCACTTTGTCTCCTAAACCCTAAACCCTATAAACCCTATAAGCCCTAAACCCTAAAACAAGAGTTCGGAGCACTTTTGTATAAGGGTTCGGAGAAAAAGAGCGGATCAGAGCCCAAATCCGCACCCTCGACCGCAGACCCCTGAACTCTACACCCATTGACCCTAAACGCCCTAAACCCTAAACCCCACAGACCCTACACCCTAAACCCCATAGACCCTAAACCCTAAACCCTGAACCCCATAGACCCTAAACCCTAAACCCTAAACGACTATGACCCGTGGTCTCTGCATCTAGAGCCTTGAATTCAAGGCTTCCTAACAGCCTTTTAGGGTTTAGGGCTGGGGGTTTAGGGTTTAGGGCGGAGGGTTAAGGTCTCTGAGCCCAAGGCCTAAAACCTCTGGGTTTTGGTATAGAGCTGCGCGTGAATCCGTGCCGGCTTTGAGCGAGAGTGCGAGTCGAAAGCCTAAAACTGCTGAACCCTAACTCCCAAAATCCGTAAATCCCAAACTCCCAACACCCCTAAACCCCGAGCTCTCATAACCCCCATAACCCTAAATCCCAGAACCCCTCAACTTGAAGTCCTCTGAGCCTCAGCATCCGCTTGAAGTCCGCTTCAAGAGCCATGAAATCAAAGGTCCGGCGTGATGATTGAAGACCAGGCCCTTGGGGTTTAGGGTTTGGGGCTTTGGGGTTTAGGGTTGGGGTTTAGGGTTTAGGGATTTAGGGGTTTAGGGGTTTCGGGCTTAGGGCTTAGGGTGAAGACCAGGCCGTGGGGGTTTTAGGGGTTCCTTCAAGGCCTACTAGAAGGCCATCAGGGTGCTCCTTGAAAGGGCTACCTTGAGGCTAATTACTATAATAACGCGCACCGTTTTCATTGGAATCCAAACTTTGCATAGGATGTCACAGCCTTCATGTAGGACCGTAGGAGCTCCGCAGGAGTTTCCAGGATGCTGAAAGACACTACTTTACGTGGCTCTATATAGCTTGCTGGGGTCATTCTAGGGATTCTAGTACATTCTACTTGGTTGCCAGGGGTGTTTGACCTCTTTCTGTTGTGGTGTTGTTGCGGTTTGCAGCTGATTTTACTTTGGCTTTAGGTGTGAAGGGTTTGGAGTGTGCCGCTGAAAGGAGCCACTGAGGGTGTCTTTGTAGGGTGCATGCTTTGGGTTCAGGGATTCAAACCCCTAAACTCTAGACCCTAAACCCTAAACCCCTACACCCTCAACCCCTAAACTCTGAACCCCTTAACCCTAAACCCCTAGACTCCTAAACCCCTAATGAGCACCTAAACCCTAAACCCCTTAACCCCAAACCCCAAACCGCCTAGACCCTAAACCCTATTCAGGGTGCCGGATCCAGAGCTTCCGGGCTTCTGAGTCTGTTGGGTTTAGGTTTTAGGGTTTAGAGTTGTTTGAAGTTGATGGGAAGCGAGACGATGAGCGCCATTCCTATCAACCCCTGCACCCTCATGCCCCAGAAACACTAGCAAGTCCGTGAGATTTCAACTTGTTTCACTTTGTTGGTCTGAGCTAGCAGCTAGAAGATTGACTTGTTTCTGGTTTAGCTCAGAGCTTTATGCTATATCAGAGGTATTAGGTACGCTCCGGGTGATAAGGCCGCTGGTGTCGGGGAAATCGAGCGCCGGTGTTCCCAGTCGCCTATGCGATCTGAATGCTCGTTTTAGGCGTTCTGATTCAGCGCAAGATGTGGGAGGGGCATGGCACCGTAGCAGAGGCGACCCGGCGTAGACCTTGAACCCCAACCCAGCATCCTGTGGAAGTCGAAACCTTAGATCCTAGATTCCCAAACACCGGAGCAACAATAGCTCCTGATCTCCGAGCCTCCTCTCGCAGGCTCGAAACGAATATGGAGCTTTCGTTTTAAACTCAGCAACTGACAGGTGGCGCCCAAGCGCTGTGGCCACACGAAAGGGACGACAGTGGTGTCGCGGCCAGAGGCTGACGAAGTTGAAGCAAGAAGAGCAATAGCCGCGGCAGCAATCGCAGTTTTAGTAGCATTGGTATGACTTGTAGCACTAGCAGCAGCAGTAGTACTAGCAATACTCGTGGTAGTAATCGTTGCCATCGCCGTCGTCGTCGTCGTCGTCGTCGTCGTCGTCGTTGCTGTAGTAACAGAGTAGTAGCAGCAGAAGCAGCAGTAGCAGTAGCGGTAGGGGTGAAAGTCTAGGTGGCTCTTTTGGGAATCTTTAACATATGGTTTTGGTTCCTATAGAGGTACCTACTCCTAAATACTTTCGAGGGCCCCAAAACTACAACCCAGAAGTGGTGCTGGCGGGATTATTCAGGATCTGGCACGCCCGTCTATAATCATATCTTTGGAGTTTGGCATGTTCCTTCTGCTAATGGTCAGTCCAATTTCCTGGACCCCTCCCTGCCAATAGCCACCGTGCCAATCAAACCCGAACCTCCCAACCCCCCGGAACCTCCTAAACCTAGCCCGCGCACACCTGCATCTTGCCGCTCCCAGCCCCTCCTGATGTGCGTTTTTGGAGTTGCAGCTCTTCTTACTAACTAGTGTACACAGCTGCGGCTGGTCACTTGCCATGCCATCGCCGTGCTTTTCGCGTGTGTTTTTGCTAAAATCACGTCGAGGACCTCTATCACTTGATTGAGAATGAACCGTCTTCAGACTGTCAAAAGTTCGGAATGCGCTTGCTTTTGCACTTCCTACCATGACAATCACTCTGAGCATTGCTTGTCGTTATTGATACAGTGGCTGTTATTCTTAGTCCTGCGCACACGGACAGCACCACATCACTACGTGTTCCTGTGCAGGCCGTCGCAAGGATCAAAGCCGCCTGCGACGCACGCGACGAAGGCCCTTGGGACATTTGCATCATGGCATCTTGGCGGCAACCGGTGCAATTGAAGAATAGGTTTAGGGTTTAGGGTGTCCTCAACTCTGATTTTGTAAACCTTGGCATTTCAAGGACACATGTATTCGGGCGATTAGAGGTGGTTTGGATGCACAAGCGCTGCGGGATTGCAGAGCCTGTGTGTTGAATACATTCATTTCTTATTGTGGTACCCTAGAGTTAACCGTAAACAAAGGTTACCCTAGACGCCTCGAGTCAAAAAGACATTGCTTATTTTCGGCCGTAGGTTAGGCTTAACCTCCCTTACCCGAAGAACAAGATTTAACAATTGGGTGTTTGGGTTAGGGTAGTAGTTTTATAGGTTACTTGGGGAGTAGCTGATGACATTTTACATATGAGTACAAAAAAGGTCCTTGAATGCTTGGTCACGATACTCCTTGCTTTCCTGAGCGGCTAACCCCTAAACCCCCTAAACCCCAAGCCCTAAACCCTAAACCCATAAACCCTAAACCCTAAACCCATAAACTCTAAACCCCAAGCCCTAAGCCCTAAACCCTAAACCCTTAAACCCTAAACCCTCATTCCTTACAGGCGCGCACCGACGCTCGGGCTTCACTGGGCCTCGATGAAGCCATCGCGCGATGCAAGGTGCAGTTCAGGGTTTTATATTGGATTTTGATATGTTGTTTTTTTTTGTTTTTTTTTTGGAGGGGGTGTGGGGGGGTTCTATGGCTTTTGATGGAGCTTGATGCGGTTCTGCAAAGGGGTCTATGGGGTGTTGTGGTGTAGGTTTCAGGGTTAGGACATTTGCGATTCAGGCTTCAGGAAAGTAGGGTTTACCCACAGGCCCCTAAGTAGTTCCTTTTTGGGATTACCTTATAGGATGCTTAATATAAACCACAAAAAGGAACTACTTAGGAGCCTATGAGTAGCTTGAAAGGCTTTAGGGCTTCAGAATCTCCAGAGCTTTAGCGTCTTGGGGCTCTCTTTTGCTCTTCGGCTTTCGGCCGTAAGAGTCGGCCTGCAGCTATTTAAAGAATCCTTCTGGTCAGTTCTGGAGGGGCGTCGGACCCACACAGCCCTTTAGGGATATTGGGTTTAGGGCTTAGGGTTCTAGGGGGTTCCATAAGCCTTAATGCCTCAATGCTCCATGCAATGGAGGTTTGAAGGCTAGAAGCTAGACGTTAAATTTTTGTCGCACCAGGATGATGGCCGTAGAATGGACGGAATGATGCCTTTCCCTCATGAAGCCTGTCAGGGCAGACACGTGTTAGAAGCGAAAACGCACAGCAGACACGCACACACGCGCGCACACACACACACACGCGTACAGGGAAGGAGTCATGGGCATTGTAGCAAGTGTACACCGTTTACATCGCGCGGTTGGTTTTGGGATGCCCCTGAAGAAAGCCGGAAACTTCCGTGTCTCAGCCCATATTGGTCCATTGCATCTCCGCCAGAAACACTCGAAGCAAAACACGCCCAACCTCACTCTCTAACTGGCCAGACCTCAAGCTGTAAGTTAGGTCGGGGGGCCTTCGGGTTGTGTCTTTAAGTGTCCGGGGTAGATGCTGGTATTTGGAGAGTAGGTCTGAGTTTTTGTACACTGGTCGTGTCACGAGGGGTCAAGATCATCAGCAACCCAAAGGAGGAACATGATTAAGACATCCCTGGCTTGCGTCCCCTGCAATTTTGAGGAATTTCAGACCCAGGCTCTTGCAATACTGTCGGAACAGAAGTCTTAGAATAGATGAGCTTAGATCCCGCAGACCCTTCCAGGCCCGAAGCCATAGAATGATGTCGCCCGGAACCCGAAACGAAACTCGCGCACACCACTCCGGGAGCCAGGAGACGGTTGCAGCGTGGTTGGAGCGTTTCATTAAACGATAAGATCCTGATTATCAATCTTCCATTTCTCCATGCCCTGATTGTGGAATGTCACGGATTGGGATGTAACCCTAAGCCCTATACACCCTCAACCCTAAATCCTAACGAGGAGCCTTGCCTGCGCTTGCGAGTGTGAGAGTCGAATCCCCAAACCCCTAAACCTTCAAAGCCCTAAGCCAAACCTTAAAAGCTGCAAGAATGTCTCGGTAGCTCAAGCTCAGGATGCAGGTCTGAGTTGACGGTTTAGGAGTTAGGGTTTAGGGTTTAGTTGAGGAGTTTGAGGAGATGCCGTAACCCAAAGGGTCCTAGGTGCCGTTTTTGGGGGGATCCTCTCCCCAAAATCAGAATAATGGTTCCTAATGTAGCAACCCCAAACCCTAAACCCTTAAA
>CAJNJA010040042.1:15890-28030 GCA_905231915.1 Symbiodinium necroappetens | reverse complement strand
TATAATATAATATAATATTATATTTTTTTGTATTATATTGTATTATATTGTATTATATTGAATTGTATTACATTATCTTATATTATATATATATAGATATGCTATGATATGATACTATATTATATGATATTATGTTATATCATATTATAGCATATTATATCATATTATATCATATTATATTGTATTATACTGTATTATATTGTATTACATTGTATTATATTATATTATACTGAATTATATTATATATATATGTTATATATATATACATATATATACATATCTATATATATATATACATATATACATACATGCTGTTCATCCCTGTTCTGCAGGGAACTCCGCGAAACAAAGGGAGCCAGAACAGTTTGAGCTGGAAACCGGGGGAGGGGAAGCTTGAGAGTTCGATTTTTCGACTTCTTTCAAAGTTCAGGGTTTAGGGTTTAGGCCTAGGGGTTAGGGTTTAGGGTTTAGGGTTTAGGCCTAGGGGTTAGGACTTTCACAGAGTCTGGCATGTCGATTGCCGTGGAAGTTGGATTGCTCAGCGGCAAAACAGCTACTGTGCAAGCAGGCCTGGATGAACCACTGCACACGTTGCGCCGACGGGCGCAGATCGCACTTGGAGTCGGGAAAGGCCTGCTGCTGGACTCATCTGGCTGTGCTCTGAATGGATGTGCGCCGATTAAAACAACCAGTGTTGCGAATGGAGATTCGCTGACATTGCACCTAAGCAGAGTTCAAGTTCAAGCCTCTCGCGGTGCTTTTGCTGCCATCCTCGGCGACGGGTCCGTTGTGACCTGGGGTGATGCTGACTTTGGTGGCGACAGTAGGGCCGTGCAGGGTCAGCTGCAGCATGTGCAGCAGATCCAAGCCTGTATTGGTGCCTTTGCTGCCCTCCTCGGCGATGGATCGATTGTGACTTGGGGTGATGCTCGCTGTGGTGGCGACAGCAGTGCTGTGCAGGGTCAGCTGAAGGATGTGCAGCAGGTCCAAGCCTCTGGTGGTGCTTTTGCTGCCATCCTTGGCGATGGATCGGTCGTGACCTGGGGTACTGCTCGCTGTGGTGGCGACAGCAGTGCTGTGCATGGTCAGCTGAAGAATGTGCAGCAGGTCCAAGCCACTACACAAGCTTTTGCTGCCATCCTCGACGATGGATCCGTTGTGACCTGGGGTAATCCTCGCTTTGGTGGCGACAGCACTGCTGTGCAGGGTCAGCTGAAGAATGTGCAGCAGGTGCAAGCCTCTCGGTTTGGTATAATCCCTGGCGCTGCTTTTGCTGCAATCCTGAGCGATAGACCTGGCGGTGCTTTTGCTGCAATCCTGAGTGATAGATCGGTCGTGACCTGGGGTGGTGCTCACTGTGGTGGCGACAGCAGTGCTGTGCACGGTCAGCTAAAGAATGTGCAGCAGATCCAAGACTCTGGTGGTGCTTTTGCTGCAATCCTTGGCGATGGATCGGTCGTGACCTGGGGTGCTGCTGTCTGTGGTGGAAACAGTAGTGCTGCGCAGGGTCAGCTGAAGGATGTGCAGCAGGTCCAAGCCGCTGGTGGTGGTGCTTTCGCTACTTTTGCTGCCATCCTTGGCGATGGATCGGTCGTGACCTGGGGTGATCCTCGCTTTGGTCTCGACGGCAGTGCTGTGCATGGTCAGCTGAAGAATGTGCAGCAGATCCAAGCCACTACACAGGCTTTTGCTGCCATCCTCGGCGATGGATCCGTTGTGACCTGGGGTAATCCTCGCTTTGGTGGCAACAGCAGTGCTGTGCAGGGCCAGCTGAACAATGTGCAGCAGATCCAAGCCTCTTCTGCTGCTTTTGCTGCAGTCCTTGGCGATGGATCGGTCGTGACCTGGGGTGATGCTCGCTGTGGTGGCGACAGCACTGCTGCGCAGGGTCAGCTGAAGAATGTGCAGCACGTCCGAGCCTCCGAGTCTGCGTTTGCTGCCATCCTTGGCGATGGATCGGTTGTGACCTGGGGTTGTGATGAAACGGGCGGAGACAGTAGTGCGGTGCAGGATCAGCTGAGGACTGTTGACTAGATCTGTCGTTGCTTGAAAGTCGTTGAGCTAGCTCTGAATGTGATGCTTTGGATGGCCCAGTCGCACAGCTGGAAGGCGCCGGGCCGATAATCCTCTTCGCGGGGTTCGGGGCTTAGGGTTCTAGGGTTTAGGGATGCCGAATCTAATCGTCCTACGCCTGTGAAGCCCGAGAAATCCTTGAAACCAAGCTATGAACCTGAGCCGTGGTCAAGTTAAGGGTTTAGGCTGATTCAGGCTTTTGTTCTAAGTGCAGTGGGACTTTCGCTCTCGCTTCAACCGATCCTCTTGAACGTGCACTTGGTTGTAAGGCTTTAGGGTTTGAGGTTTGGGTTCAGGGTTTTTGTTCAGCAGTTTTCCCGCTCGCTTTCCGACGTAGGATTTAGGTTTGAGGGATTCGGGGCGCGAGTGCATATGGAACCGCACAGCCTCCGTACACCTTGAATAGTTCGGGTGCTGCAAGAGTTAACGGGGTCGAGGGCTTTGCAGGGGAGGCCAAACTAGTTCTCTTTCTAGCTTCATTATGCAGCCCACAACAGCGAAGCTGGAAAGCCTGCCCTAAATGAAAGCCCGTCTAAATTCGGGGGTTTGGGGCCTAGCAAGAAATCCATGATACAGGACGCGCCATCATCTTCCCAGGCTTTTTTTGGGGGGGGAGATCAACCATGAACCCTCCGAAGCCTTTTGAGCACCCGAAATCCCCAACCAAAGAGACCTTAGACCCCGGGTTTCAGAAGGGCTCTATCAAGGTTTTATGGGACCCTGAACCCTCCTAAACCTCTAAATCTGGGACGGAACCTGCCATGCCTGTGTGAGCGAGTGTGTGAGTCGAAACCTCTAAATCCTAAACCGGTTTTCTGGGATGCTAGAAGAACGGTTCAGGAGCTGCTGAAACACGTGCAAAGATTCAGAGAAGCCTGCCAAGATGCAGCATCAAAGCCCTGCAGGCTAGCCGTCACCGGTAATTAGTATCTTGCGTTAGTAGCAATACCAGGAGCTTCAGTCTTTGAAGAGTAATCTGCAAGCCTCCCAGTGAGGCATGCTACATAATCGGGAAATGTGCAGCATCGCAGAGCTGGAGGTCAGTCTTGTGGCCTTACTTCACGTCTCCAAGCTTGACACCACCGGAGGTCCCCGAAACACAGGTGAACATGCAGCTGCGAAGCTACACACTACCATCGTTCCAGCCGCAACTGCACAAACCCTAAACCCCTAGACGCCAAACCCCTGAGCCGTACATCGTAAAATTCTAAACCCTCCTGCACACCCAGCGGAACACCGCTTCCTGACTGACCTGTACTGCAAAGCCCTAAAGCCCCTACAATGCCCTTCAACTAACCTAAACACAGTCGCAGTCTAACACAGCAGAGATTGAGACGCCTTGCTTAATGCCATGGACCCCGAAGCCTTTGAGCCTTCCTTTCCTGACCACCACGGTTTAGGGTTTAGGGTATAGGGTTTAGGGGAAGCCTGTGCAAGGCAGATCTTAGCTTTCGAGCGCTCCAGCCTGGTCTTGGCAGCCACGGCCGGGACCTCTGAACCCGAAGCCCTAAACCCGAATCCCCAATTTCCCTAATCCCCCAACCCTAGTCTTTAACCCTAAACCCTAATTCGTCCCTAAACCCTCAACCCTCTGAATGGATGATTTCCGTGGATCGCCTGCTGAGCTGCAGGTTGGGAAAGAGTCTGCAAGGCAGAAGGCTTTATTTTTCGGAGTTTGTAAGGGTGTCGAAGGTGATCAAGAACGGTGTTAGGGAGTGATGAAGGAATCTAGTTTAGTTGTTGTGTGGCTTTGGAGCTTAGTGGTTTGATTTTGGGTGTTTTATGTGGGAGTTCCGACGGGGCTTGGTATGACTTTCTCAAGATTTCGACGGCCTTGTCGTTTGTTTTTTAAATGGGCCCGGGCATCTGCTTCGGCTGCTTCCACTCGTGCCGCGGGGCTCAGGCTTTCATGGGGGGCTTTCTCGAGGAGGAGCGGTTGGAGGTGCGGGGAGGGAGGAAAGCCTGTTTAGGGTTCAGGGTTTAGGGGTAGGGTAGGGGGTTTAGGGTTTGGGGTTTTAGGCTTGAGGCTTCTCTTTTTTTTACAGGCGGTTCTGGCGAAGGCATTGCCATCCTATCGTCGTAGCGAAGCGGGTGCAAGATTAGACATGCACCTTCCAAGCACCGGAACTGTTGCGAGCAGCATGCCATCCACCGTAAGAAAGTCGAAAGCCACCTCAATCCAACAAGATGTGTCGACAGACCCATCCACCAGCGTAGAAAACCAAATGTCGAGTAAACGTCTGCAAACCGTAGTTACTACCCCATAGGCTCCATAGTAGTTCCTTCTTGTGGTTTAGATTTAGGCTCCTATAAGGTAATCCCTCAAAGGAACTATGGAGCCTCTGGGTAGGAATTCTTCCTGCCTCCATCTGCATGTGCCGCAGACACCGGCTCCGGCTCAGCTTCGCAAAGGGCCTCGGTTCCTGCACTCCTTTTCTCTCATGACGAGATTTCAATTCGCAGAAATCCGGGCGGCGCATAATGCGACCAAAGCGAAGTGCTGAGCTCAGGAGTTGGATCTTCCCTATGGAGGGTCCATACACCCATATAGCCATGTAGTAGATACTTGGCCCTAAGTACCTGCATAGGGAATACTTTACTGCAAGGTCTAAGTATATATCGCACGGGCACATGGACCCTTAGTGCTTGTAAGGTCTTTAGAAGGTCTATGGCTTAAGGGTCGGAGGCGCTTGGGCTTTGAGGCATAGGACGCTCTGATGCTTGGGGCCTTTGAAACGGCTTTGGGTTGTTGGGACACTAGGGTGTAGCCTAGATTCACGAGTTGACAGCAGGTTCCCCCCGTGTTTTGAGTATGCAGGACTTCAGGTATCGCCTATTTGCATGTTCGTCAGGTTTCATGAATCCCGAGAAACAGCTTTCTTCGGTTCCATAAGCACTCACAGTTTGGTGGTCCTCGTTCTCTCTCCGTCTCTTTTTTTCTCTCTCTCTCTCTCTCTCTCTCTCTCTCTCTCACTCTCTCTCTCTCTCTCTCTCTCTCTCCGTATCTCTCTCTTTCTTTCACTCTCTCTCTCTCTGTCTCTCTCTCCCTCTCCCTCCTGTTCGCCTAAGTACATGCTGCCAAATGTGAGGAAACAGATGAGCTGATTAGCTTCTATCCCAAGCCCTGAATCCCGAAAAACCATGATCGCAGCAGTAACCAAGGTGGCAGCGAGCTCGAGAGCTAGCAGCACAGCATGTAGAAGAGCGAAAGCAGCGGGAACTTGAGCGTCTCGGTAAGAGTCAGCTGGGCTTCTGCAGAAGTTGATTTTAAGGATCCTTGAAATTTGATTCTATGCATCTTTCCGGTTCGGTTCAAAAGTTCAAGACTTCTGCGACCTGATTCCAGGTTGGGCCCTGAGGCTCCTGAATAATACTCGGCTTCGAGGATCTTGGTATTTACGTCTCATCAAGGCCTCCTGTGAAACTTGGGGTTGATAAGCAGCCTTACCTCATCGTATTGTTGTTGCTTGACTCTAGATCAGGGCTTGTCCTTTAAGTGCGCAGCTCGCTTAGAGCTGCGGAGGGTGGGCTTCCCAGAAGCCCCAAACATCCGAACTTTACACGTTTTGTGTTTTTAGGGTTTGACATTTAAGGTATATCCTAATGTGTAAGGCTAAGGGGTATTTGAGCTGCAGTAAGGGCTCATCATACTGATGACTAACCATGTGCTTCATGCACCTGGTTAAACCGATGCCAGGTACCTTAAGCAGCTTCTCCAAGACTGAACCCTAAACCCTAAACCCTATAAGCCCTAAACCCTGAACCCAAAAACACAAAAAGCAGTTTCTCCCAAGACCGGATCGATTTCGGGCCCCACGGTCCCGGTTCGAGGCCCATGTCAGGGAAGCCTGGTCTTCGGCTGTGGCATGTTGGTTTTGGGCTTTGACGTTCTTGGGATTGTTTGGGGTTTGACGTTCTTGGGCTTAGGGTTTTGGGTATTGGGTTTAAGGTTTAGGGTTTAGGGTGTATATGGTGTAAGGTTCAGAGTCCCTAAACCCCAAACCCTAAGCCCTGGGCCTTTACATCCCAAGATCTCCAAAGTGACAACCCCAAAAAGGCCATCTGATGGACTCTTGCTGAACCTCAAATCCTCAGTCCTATAAGTTCCATTCCAAAACAAGCACCCAGAAAAGAAACTAAACTTTACCCTAACCCTTCCTCCTCAACCTTTACTCATGCCGGGACTCAGTTCATCCGCACCCAAAACGAAAAATAAAACAAACTTGTTTACAAAACTGCCTTTATCAAGCCCTCATAGAAATCTCAACAGTGCCCTACCTATAGTCTCCATTGTAATTCCTTTTGTTGGTTTAACCAGTTTTGTATTAAGGATCCTAAAAGGTAACCCCCCAAAATGAACTACAATGGAATAATAGGTAGAGCGCCCACACCCAGGAAGCAGGAGTCGAGTCGCCGTGGCTCGAAGGCATCAGTGATTGTAAACCCCGAGGAGCCGGCAGAGGGGCAGCTTGATTGGGTTCTTGTTTAGGGGTTTTATTTAAGCTACCATAATAAGGAAACCATAATATGTACTATAGATCCCTATTGTGGTAACTTAAACTTAAGTCCCTTAACAAGAGCCCAGTTGAGGCTAACTCGGGGGGTTTCGGCCGGGGTTAGGGCTTCAATTCCCCAACAGTCCAAGCCCATGCTGAAAAAAAAGCCCCTAAGAGTTCTAGCAGGACTTGTTCAGAACATGTTGTGGTCTGCTGTGAGCCTTGGATATGACCACCCGAAGCCCCGTTTGCAGAGACCGCGATTCAATTGAAGACTCCCGATGTGGCCGTGAGATGTCGCGAGGAGCTACTCGAGGTTGGTCGACAGCGCTCCGGCTCTAAGGACAGACGTGGCTGTGGGTTTACCATTCATCATCCCTGTAGGAACGTCCCAGAACAGGCCCCAATGCCTTGTTCGAACAGTGTAAGGCCCCCTCATCTTGTGCCTTCAACTACTCCTAACCCGTCTCCAAGTGCAGGAATATTGCTTGTATCAAGACCCGAGCTTTAAGAATAGGGACAGGGTTCTACAGGGGACCCTTCGCAAGGTTTGGAGACACAATATTATTGCTATGACCTTTCGTACTAATATTACGAATATGGGTAGGGCGGTATCCAGGTCATGTGCAATTTTTTGGGGTTCTCTGAGAATTCACCAAATTGTCAACCCAAGACCGGGTAGGTCGAGTCTGCCGTGTACGTGTGCAGGAACCGCCCACCCAAAGTGGGACGCGGAGCTCCGGTATGAAGGACGGGAACACTTGCGACATGATCCTTTTGAAATGACGTCAGATCAAGCCTCAGCTTCTGTGGCTCATTGTTTTGGGGCGAGTGTTTGTAGGAACAGGTTTCGGCCCAACAAAGAGAAGCAGCTTTGGTTTAGGGCTGAGGCTTTAGGCTTCAGGATTAGGGGGCGCCGGGTCTACAGCTTCACTGACACGAGGTTTCAGCACGGCCCCAACACATAAGCCTGAACATGCGAAGGCTTCTAGGTTTCAGGTATTGCTGCGAGCTTGTGCCATGTTAAGCCGCGCTCAACAGCCTTGGGTGGGGAGTGATTTTTCAAGCTTCCGGTGGTACACTTCGGTTTCGCTTGTGGACACGGGTTCGCAGTCTCAGCATTTGGGGATGCCCAACACCGAGCCCTAAACACGAAACCACAAACCCAGTCACCCAGTCCAAAACGGAAGAAACACGAAACATGATTGAAAGTTGCTGTAGATTCCCGTTCGGCGCCCACCAGAAAGAGGTGAGGCCAGAAGCCCCCAGACCCCTGTTACATCCAGCTGGGGGGCCTTGGAGACTCTGTGCGCCCTGCGCTGCTCGGAAACCCTAAGCCTTCAAGCGATACTTGCTAGAGGCGTTTCAGGCATTCCATATGACAGCAACCATGACTGCTTGCATGTTTCAGACAATCGGTTTTGGGCCTTGCAAGGCTTGTTCGAGTTCGAGTGCAAAAACCCCTACAGCAGTTACCTTAGGGCCTTAGGGTTCCTCATCATTTTTTTCGTCTGAAATACCCAAGATCCTTGGTTCTATGGTCTGCACAGTAAGCCCTATAAGGACTTTGTTACTGAACCTTGATAAAGAACCCTTATCAAAATCCCGCCCTACATGAAGCCCTACGTTGTGGAACTGTGATAAAGATAGGCACCCTATATAAGACCCATAACTGCTCTATGAATCACTAAGAACCCTACATTAGAACCCTTCTACTAACCCTCATAGAGTCCTGAACTGAACCTATTCTCAAACCCTAAACCCTAAACCCTAGTCGTGTGAGCGTAAACCTTAAAACCCTAAACCCTAAACCGTGACAGTACTCCCGGAGGACTTTAACCCACGTCCGCGTGTTCTGTCGAAGGCTGGGTTTGGCACTTCTCAGCTGTTGGGATTTGGGATTAAGTGAAGGCTTAGGGCTTATAGGGCTTTATATGGCTTAGGGTTGAAAATCCAGGGTTTAGGGTTTGTAGGGTTTGTGTTTGCAGTTATGGGTCTAGGGTTTTAGGGCTTTAGGGGTTGAGGCCTTAGGTGCTAAGTTAAGGTTTGGGATTTTCGGGTTTAGGGCTTTCGGATTTAGGGTCTGCAGAGCATTTGGGCTTCAGTGCTTGGGGAAGTGTAGGGGGTGCAGGGTTCAGGGTGCAGGATGTTCATCATCCCTGGACCACGCCACCCCAGACCCTAAACCTTACAGCATGTTGCAAGTTTGGCACAAAACCCTGAACCCGGAAAAATGTTTGGTCCGTACAGCAGCCCTCCTATGGAGCCCGTATGAAGCCGGCAGTACAAGCACCCCTGATCAGTAGTACAGCCAAGCAAGTTTCGCTGGGACATTGTTGAAAACAGTTTTCGGTCGCATCATTAAGTCGCAGAGAGCAAACTGGCTTCCAAGCACAGCCCAGGTCAAACGATGCGTTTCAGAAAGAAACATGGTGCTAGATACCATATAGTATGGTATTATGTATTATCATTTATCATATACTGTGACATGGTATGATATTATATACATATATATAGTCATATGTTAACATGGGACTCCAAGCACTGAACAGCTGAGCCTTTACTTTAGGAGTCTACAGCAACGTCTTCCCGACTCGGATCGAAGGACTCCGGATTTTGGCCGTTGAGTTGGTTCATTGGGCTCAGGGCTTAGGGTTTAGGGTTTAGGGTAGAGGCTCTGCAGCAGGGTCCTATAGGGGTATTGGCCTTGTGGATTCATGGGGTTATGGGTTTGAGGGTCAGGCACGAGGCTTGGCTTGAGCAAGGAGTTGCTCGGCGGTGCTTCGGTTTTCCAGGGAACCTGAAAGACAGCGTGTTGAGGAGTACTACAGTGACTATATTACTATATGTTACAGATTGTCAAGTTGTCTTAGGGACCCCGGGTGTGCTTTTTGGCTGTGTAACCTGTACTTCGCTTTAATCCTTGGTGAAGCGCTGTCTCTGGCTTGCCGGGTTTGGGAAGACCCCAAACCCTAAGCACGTGAAGAAGGCTCTTGTGGAGAGAGGCGCCGCACTTGAGCCGAAAGGGTTGGGAAGGAGCATTCGAAGTCAGGAGCACAGGCTTAAGTTAGGCTTCAAGCTTGAGAGCGGAGGCTTCATGCTCTCCTTCCCTACAGAGACAGTACGGCTTCCTTCACAGGAGTCCCCCTCGCGGCGGAACTCGCAGGCCCCCTCCCGAGTTCGCGGGTGAATCGGGAAAGCTGAGGGTTGGAGAGCCTGACACAAGACAAGTTCATGGTGTGCCAGCCTTCTTTACTTAAGTCTGCCTTCGCCCAAACCCTAAACCCTATAGAACCCTAAACCCTAAACCCTATAGAACCCTAAACCCTATACAACCCTAAACCCTAAACCCAGCCGGGATTAACCTTAAAGTCTGCCTTCGCCAAGGCCAGCTCCATGCAAGGTACTTCATTTGCGGAGGAAGACACCGAGGACCCACGCCGTTTCTTGCCTCTTGGCCTTCTTTACACCCGCGCTTTAGCAGTTTTAGCATGTTTAGGGTTTAGGGCTAGGGACTTTAGCATTTAGAGTCGCGCGGCGATTTTTTTTATCTTCGGCCTCTTGGCCATCTTCACCCCGGCACTTTAGCGTCCATAGGGTCGCAATGATCATGTTCAAACGGCATTGGGGACGGAAGCCTTCGTTCTGCTCGATTGAACACCTTGAAACCCCAAAGCCTCAAAACCTAAACCCTGAAAGCCTGTCCGAGTTGTGAGAGAGCGTCAACCCCGAAAGCCTAAACCTCCAACCTCTCAGAGACCCCAAACCCTGGAACCCCCAAGCCCTAAACCCCAAAGACCAAATGTCAAAAAAAAACGCCTTCCTAAGCACCCGTATGCGGGAATCGTACCCCAAGACATATACTAGCTATAGTAACTAGTAATTCCTACTATATAGCTACTTCGGCGGAAACCCTGCTGCGCCAAGGTGGCGCTTCGGATACTTCCGAGGGCCTCCTCAGCCGGAGCTCACAGCACCTGGGCGGCAGCAACCAACGAGCCGAGGGTGTAGGGTACGATATACGGGTGCTACAGGAGGGCTCTACAATGGGGTCTATAGATGGATGCTATTGAAGCATATACGGCTCTCATACGGTTTAAGCTACAGGTTTTAGGGTTCGCTATTTAGGGTTGCTGGGTGTAGGATGGCCGAGGATTCGAAAGCTTAGCGGCCGTAGAGTTCCGGGGGTTGGTTCAAGGCTTTGGTTCTTGTTCATGTAGGATTTCCTGATGATACTGTTGATGATAGAAATCCTGCATTACCTTAAGGACCCTAAACTACGGGAATTTTGGTATGTTCCGTATTATGGCTACTGCAGGATTGATATCATGAACCGTACTTTAGGGCCTTTAGGGTGTTAGGGCTCACAAATGGGGAGGATCCCGACCGGCCTCGATGCTTGCCGAAACTCCAGGGTTCTAGATATTGGCAGCATGTCTTTGGCTTGTAGGGGGTTCTAGAATGCATGTTTGAGCTTTTGAGGGGGGGCCAAAGAGTCTTCAAGGCGTTGTTGTGTGTGTGTGTGTGTTGCGCTGCCTTTTTTTGGTTCTTTCGAGGTTGTCCCGGCGGGAGCCCTCGCATGTAAAGCTTTCAAAAACCCGGCAAGAAGATCCGAAACAGTGGGCCAAGAATGCTTTCATGATGGAGCTGGTAAGGTGGATGTCACGGGCCACAGCGATTGCAGTGGCTCCTCCTGGCCGGCCCCTCATGTGCTTGCTATCGATGCTTCGGAGTTCAGGAGATGGAATCCTTTCAATGCTCCTGCTTTCGTCACCCCCTGTTCTTGAGATTCTCTTGGCGGTTCTCGCGCACTAACATGACAACCGTCACGGTTACATGTTCATGAGTACACAGACATCTTGAAACTTTGCTGCATGCCATAGCCTTGATAACCCTGGGTCCGACTTACCCTCCTAAAACCCTAAACCCTAAACCCTAAAACCCTAAAGCCCTAAACCCTAAACCCTAAACCCTAAACCCAAAAAAACCCTAAACCCTAAACCCTAAGACACCCTAAACCTGCATCCTACACCCCTGTGACGGGAAAGCTCCTGCAGCAGACCAGGCTCCCCGGGCAAGAGAAAGACGAGCCCCTTGGACAAAACAGCCCCTAACCGCCCAGGTACCTACTATATAGGGTACTAGAGCCCCTAGGGCCCTATATAGTAGGTACCTGGGGGGTTAGGGAGCACTCAGCTAGCGGTTCAAGGTTAGGGATTAGCGTGGACGTAGAAATCCGGGGGGTTTAGAATGCAACTTCGAGCCGCGAAGCCAAAGCCGAGAAACTCTCCCAAGCTCTCTAAAGCCCAAAACCCTTCGTTCCTGGTCCGAAGTGCGCGTCGACAGCGCTTTAGGGGCACAGATCCAGCTCCGGGACGTCATTCCCATTCAGATTCGCTTGATTCTGAGATGCTTTGCAGTTGCTCTCTCAAATGCCCATCCGGCACCGACATGAGTCGCTTTTCCAGACCCTCATTCGACGCAGGCATGCCTATGAGTTGTGCAAGATCTATAGGCAATAATCACTTCCCACGTTTTCTAAACCCCCCCTGATATTAAAACTGCCGCCCC
>CAJNJA010040042.1:1164-15861 GCA_905231915.1 Symbiodinium necroappetens | reverse complement strand
GGGCTTAGGGTTTAAGGCTCTAGAGCTCAGGGGTTAAGGGCTTCAGGTTTAGGGTTTAAGGCTTTAGGGGTACTGTACTTCGACACCTTTACAGCAACCTATAAACTCTTTGTCCGATCTCCGCAGAAAGATGACTGGAAGGTGAGAAGCAAGAAGGCTAAGTAGAAGACCTCTTTGAGGCTTCATGTCGACAAGAGAATTGCGACGAAGCAGACTGACATCACACAGAATCTAGGGGTTTGGGGTTGTATGTTCAGGATGTAGGGAGGGTTGACCCAGCAGGAAATCCCCAGAACCAGGCGAAGACCCCGTGCACATCCCAGCAACCCTCGACAGTTCCGCGCAAATTCTAAGTTCCAAACCTTGCCACCACCCCTGAAAGGCCGACCCACTATAGACTTAGATGGTTAAGGTATTCGGTGGTGTGCACCTTGAGATGGAACTCGCGAGCAGACACCCGGGCGCCTAGGCTGCGGTAGCCTTGAGGAACGGGTTCAGGAAGTTCCGGCAGATTCCGCGGAGTTGTTGACAGCTTCTGCAGTGCAATCCGTGCGGAATGCTCTAGAGTTAATTATGAGGATGCAGTTCAGATTTGTTCGGATAGGTTTGGTGTGAAGTTGCAGTTTCGGGTTCTATAATTAAATATAAACAAGGCCTCCAGACGCCCCACACATGGCTAAGCCCATTGCTTGAGGCCATAAACAGGGTCCTCGTAGCCTCCACCCGTGCAGCCTTTCTTTTGTGTGATGGCATTTCGGCACAAGGTGTGCCTGCAGTGAAGGCGGACAGAGGATCCGGCTTATCTCTACTGTAGACTTGAAGACCCTATATTGTGGCACCCTTCCCACCGTGCCCTGCTACAGCTGCAGCTGAGGCATTGCAATGGAAGACCAAGATGAAGCTGTCCTATATGCGCGCCCGCCTGCACGACCGGATTAAGAAGGAGCGGACAAAGGGCTGCGTTTTTCAACCCATTCAACCATAAACCACAAGATATATCTGTTCCTCTTTGAGGTTCGGTTTATTGAGGTGTTGACCCAAGTATGACCAGGGTAGCCACACTCAGGTGAAGAATTGTTTTATGTGTGTACGCTCATTCCTCTACTCTGGGGGCTGTACCCATAAGGCCCTAAGTAGTTCCTTTTTGAAATTACCTTATAGGATTCTAAACATAAGCCATAAAAAGGAACTACTTAGGGGCCTATGGGTAAGCCTCAGATCCTACCACCAAGTCGTTTTTCGGCCTCAGGAGGGCCTGGCTTTAAGCGATAACTGAGGAGCCGACGCAGAAGCCCGGTGGTTTCGTGAGCCTTCGCACATGGGATCGGTTTAATGAGCCTGTGCAGAATGATGCCGCAAAGACGGAGAAGGTGGGAGAGAGCTCTATGGAAGCCATGGCTCTGACAGCACAGAGGAAGCCGATGATCCAGAAGAACAATTTCAGGCCCTTGTATTCCTAAACTCTCAACCCTAAACCCTAAATCCTAAACCCTAGATCGCATTATAAAGGGGGTTGTAATAAGCCCTATAAGCCCGCGGACTCGGTGGTCGGACATCCTTAAGCCCCACATCCCGAAATCTACCGTGCCCAAAGCCCGGAAGCCGTAACCTGAAAGCTGCCCCAAAGCCAGAACCCGAAATACTCCAGGAGATGGGTGCAGAGTACAACGAGCACTTTCAGGTGTGCTGCCTTGCAGATTTGAGTAGGATTTGGTAGGCTTTAGTTCAGGGTTCGGGGGTTTCGTAGGAACGGAACAAGCCCACTCTCGAAGTCAGATGATGCCATTCTTTCTACGCTGCGTCTTTTTCCATGTTACGGTTTTGTTTGCCTCGTTGGGGGAGTGGACGGATTTGTACTTCCGACATCCCCAAGCAGCAAAGAGTAGCAGGCACCCTGACCTCTTCCCCGATCGGGGTGCTTTTCTGTTTGGGAAACCCTGTTTCAACATGCTTCGCAGTCTCTGCAGTACCCATTCAAGGGGAGCCGCCGATCGGGGCGCTTTCTCCTTTCGGCAATCCTTTCTCGCCTCTCCACTACCCATTCAAAGTCAAAGGGAGCTAGTTAATCTTAGTTCTCGTATCTTCAATTTAAGTTTTGTCTTCAGCCGGAGTCGAATGAAGAGGGTTTATAGAAAGGTTTCAGTAGATTGACGGGGTTCTGTAGACCCGTCCCGACTACCAGACAGACGTACTATCTTAAGTGCATAGCAGTTCCTGCTTCTTCCTCTCGTTGATCCTGTTGCCGGCTTGCTTGAGAAGCCGATCTCATAGATAAGGGTCTTTCGTGAAGAGCCCAAACAACAAGTAAAGCATGGCATCGCATAGAAAAGACTAGTAAGCTGCGGGAAGGCTAGTAGTAGTATGTAGTAGCGGTCGTCGGCGCCGGCTGCTGCATGCTTTCTCCAGCATTCTGGCAGCATCCACGGAGACCAGATGCAAAAAAAGTAACAGCCTTCGTCATGGTCTAGCGGTGGTCTTTGCCATACCAGTGCCTCAGGAGACGCGCTTTGCTCATCTCGGTGGCATGAAAGGCACGACAACGAGGCACCGAGAAGCTTGGCGTAGGCTTGGAGGGTCGCAGTTTCGGGATTGGAGTTGACTCTTAGGATTTGTTATCTTATCCTAAGGGTCCATGTACCCAAAGAATAGATACTTTGGCCTTAAAGTAGTCCCTATATAGGTACTTTGGGTCCCCTCGGAAGGTGAGCGGAAGATGGGTTCTGTGAAGATCCCTGAAAAAAGAAAGCCCAGCCAAAGAACTCTAGTACTCGACTGCAGGGCTTCATGAATTGAGAGTGTTGGGTGTTGGGGCCCCTCCTGTTCATCTTCACATATGGGGGGCTCTTCTGCTCCCCAGCAAGGTGCAGCGTCTAATTTCGGAATGTGCTTCAATTTTCTCACTGAAACCTAAGGGACCTGATCTCTGATCTCTAAACCCACCACCCCTTGAAACGGAAATCGGCTTAGGGTTTAGGGTTTAGGGCTTAGGGTTTAGGGATTAGGGTTAAGGGTTTAAGGCTTAGGGTTTAGGGTTTAGGGTTTAAGGATTAGGGTTTAGGGGGATATCCGTATAAACAGGTAGAAGAATGCGAGGCTTTGAGGCTCAAGGGCTTTCAGCAAAGCCTTCGGATAAAACCCTGGCAGCATCCTGGTCCGTTGGTGGACCCATCAGGGTCATCCCTACCGTTGTACCCGTGTTGAACCACGGCTGGTCTTGCTCTACTTTCAAGGGTCCATGTACCCAAATAGTGCATCTTCACAGAACCCATCTTCCGCTCACCTTCCGGGGGAAGACGAGGAAAGCATGCCGGTTGTCAAGCCCCGTCACTCTTTGAGGCTGCGAAATTGGTTCCAGACGTTGACCGGCCTGGCAAATGAAGGCTCTGGGCACGGGCTGGTTCGGATTCGCTGGGGCTAACATGTGTAGAACCGCATGATGCTTCCAGCCAGGCAGCTTGCGCGATGTCGTCACTATTAGGGAGCCATGTTCTTGTGTCAAGGCGCGTTCTCCGCAATGACAGCAGCTCATGTGAAGAGCTTAGAAATGAAGCCCAGCATGGTGCTCCACTGCTACACTGTCTAGACGATGGGTGTAGATCGTCCATAAAGCCTCAACCCAAGCTATCTTGGCCAAATCGGCTGCGTGGGTTTCAGAAAAAAGAAAGGACCCTAAGATGAACCCAACATGGTAGGACCCGTCTCCATAGAATCAGCGAATAACGCACCCTCATGTTTTTGAACCCCGGTCGTATAGAGGTCACCTGAAGACGGAGCTTCTGGCGATGCTGCTTCGAGAGCTGCAGGCAGCGGACTTGGAGTTTATCTGTTGCCAGTGCCAAGTCAAGTCCTTCAAGGGTTGAGGGTTCTGCAGGCTTTACATAGGGCTTGAAGTAATCGTGAGAAATTCGGAGGTTGCATCTAAAGTAGAGTCTCAAGGGCTTTTCGATAGCGGTTTGAAAGGGCAACGCACCCTAAACCCTGAACTGCACCAGGTGCCCATCCCGGAAAAGAGCGATGCAGAGCTGGACGAGTTTCTTCGCCCGCAAGACCGATCTCCGGAATAGCAGCCTTGAAGGTGGTAGGGTGCATTGCGCTCAGCTGCTGACGGCTTCAAATTCTGGGATCTTGAAGGTGTCATGAGGGGCCGACTGAGATGTAGGAGGATCTGCAACTTAATTAAAGCTTTTGAGCTTGGTTTCTGGAAGCATTCTGCTCGAAAGGGAGCCTGATACTCCTTTCAACTTCCGAATCCCCGAACTTTGCGGTCGAAGCTTCACTTCGGGCTCGTCTTTCAACATGAACGTACATGCAGGAACCTGGTTTACACGCGCTTGGATCGAAATCCCACAAGTGCCAGCACCTGACCAGGATCCACGTTCAGATCGTTTCTGACTCAAAGTTTGTAAGTTAAGATCGGCCTCAGATCTGCAGTAGACGGTGTGGCGCGAGCGAGCGGGGACTCTAGCTGTGCGAAGCCTTGTCTTCAGCAAGGCTGCAGCAGCTGTTGGCCGCTTGGCAGCAGCTTCAGATACTCAGATACTCCTTGCCATAGCTTGTAATGGGTCAGCAACAGCAAATCCAAATCCCATCATTAAACGTTATCAGACCACCATACTTCGAATGGTCCTGATGCTCTGGTGCAATACTGCATTCACAAGGCCTCGACAAAGCTGAAGCAGAACACCCATTAGCGTTGCAGACTTTAGAGCGATGCGGTTGGGATTGCGAGTTGGGCATTGGGATACAGAATGAGGATTTTGGGGATAAGGACAAGACTTACGCCTTGTACAGTTTCTGCGTTTAGTATGCAGATATGGCAATCTTAGGATCTGAGGTTTAGGGTGAAAGTTAAGAGGTGTGAGAATGGGATATGCTGTACTATTTGCTGCTATCGCGGTTGTGCTCCCAGTCTGTCAGCTTCACAGGGTTCGAAGCTTCAAAACTGGAAGTCTCGTGTGCGACTTCCTTCACCCGGCGGCCGCTAGGAGCACTTTCAGCGCAAGACTTTGCGCGGATCACCATATCTCCACTCCAAAGCCTATATATACCCTAAACCCTGCCTTCGCACCTCATGAATCCATGCCTGCCGTTGTGTGCACACGTGCGAGTCGGAGCCTGCCTTCCCCAAATCTTTGGGAGGTGCCCATTGCAGAGGAAGCCAAGCCAAAGTCCCCAAGTCCGGCCCACCGGGCGAGAGACAACGACGTCCCACAGGAGCCGGAGGCTCCTACCCTGAAATAGGGTTTAGGGTTTAGGGTTTAGGGTAGGGTTTAGGGTTTAGGGATAGATGATCCCAAATAATGGGCATTTAGGGTCTAATAGAGGGGAGATGGAGGCTCTCGGTAAGTTTCAGGAAGGAAGGAACCATAGGAATTTCGGGTGTTTACAAGCAGGTTATGATAGTTTTGAAAGGGGGGGTTCTATCAGGGCTCTAATACTAAAGGTTGTTATCAGGGCTTTGTGCCAGGGTTTGTTTGTTTCTAGGACACTTCTGCAAGGGATTTTTATCAGCGGCTCTTAGGCTTGTCAGTGGCAACGCCGTATTGCTCCCTTCAAGCCCTCGACGTCCTACGTACCCTGAACATGAACAGACTAAACACTGGACTAAAACACTAACCCCTGAGCCCAAGAACCCTAAAGAGGACAGTGTTGCTGCGAGTACCGTTCACCTCTCACACACCGCAAGTGTCAAAATCATTCCTGAACCCCGAAGGTCTAATTAAGCCCTGAAGCCTCAAGGCTTTCCTCACTGCATCTGCTTGGCAGGTTCCAGTGGAGCCCTACACAAACAAACGCTGCTCGAAAGCAATGGGGCATGTCCCTCTCCATCCCGTGGGGCCATTTAGGGTTTAGGGTTTAGGGTTATGATCTCAAGAGGCCTGAATGCCAAAAAGGGTCGGGGGCGTTGGATTTCGGGGGCAAGTACTGTTCAGAGTTCAGGGTTTGAGGATTATGGCTTCAACATTCCGACTGCACTGCGGCTCTCCCACGCAGTCTTTTGTGGTGTATATAGTAGCCATCCTAACAAAAAAGCAACAGCAAACCCCCAAATAACCACGGGGTTCAATCTTGACAGGTAGCTTTGAAGCTGGGCAGTCTCTGCCCTAATCTCTGGATCTTATACTTAGATGCAAAGCCCAGGCCTACAGCCCCAAACCCTACATGAACCTCGAAGCTCGAATTACTAAGCCTGCAATGCGGGTTCGTCCTAGCTAGCTGGGAGGCAAAAAATACCTAAGAAAGCCCCTAAGATGCAGGAACCGGCCCCTTTGAAGAATCGGGACCCTTCGGCTGGGGCTTAGGCCTTGCAGGGCCAGATCTTCAGAAAGCTAAGCAGTACCCAGAGGCGCCATAGTAGTTCCTTTTTGGGATTACCTTATAGGATCCTAAATATCTAAATATAAACCACAGAAAGGAACTACTATGGAGCCTATGGGTAGGGCTTATCTGCCGAGTCAAATGTTCAAGAATCGAATGAGTCCGCAGTTTAGAGCACTGGCAGTGTCAGGAGCTAGCTCTACTATGAACAGGACGTTCGCTTAGGAAAGCATCGCTTCCCTGGAGTGTCTGCGTTTGTTGGAGGTTAAGGGGGTAGGGCGTTGCTTGGAAACGAGGCTTCAAGGTGTTCAGTCACATGGTCAAACAATATATTCAGGAGGTCAACAGTCAACCGGCGCATTTAAACGTTAAACCTGAGCTCAACCCGCAGCATTCAACCAGACGTCCAAGCTGTGGAAAATGGTGTTGAACAACGCAAGTGGTTCTGGCATTATGGATGAGAAGGGTAATTATTGCCAACATGAAGAACAAAAGCCATACAAGTATGGACTCAACAACGACGGCAGATCGTTGCTCAGATGGCCCGTTCGTGACGCACCCCCAGCACCTTGTGGTCGCCCTCTGAGCTGCGCGGCAGACATCCATCCGCCTTTGGCATGTGGTGTTAAGCTTTTGAAGCAAGAGGGCCCAAGCATGGAGCGAGCTTTTAAAGTGTTGACGGCCAGGGAATTGTTCTAGAGTTTAGTTCTCATGTGTTGAGTTTGCCTTAGTCCAAATTCGAAGAAGTCCGGGCGATTTAGAGAAAGGTTCAAGGCATAAGGTAGGTTTTTATATTGGGTTTGGGAATGGCGTTTAGGGTGTATCTGTTTCGTGATGTTATATATAAGTTGGCCAACAACCGGGCAGCATCGGAGTTTGTGCTGGGTTCATGCTGGGTAGATTTAACATCACATAATAGTGATGCACGCATGTTCCGTGTATTGGACTCATACCACGAGCCGTGCACTTCCCTCAGCTACACGCTGTAAATCCCCAACATGTAGTTTCTGAATGAGTGAGCAACACAAAGAGCGAGTTGCATGGGCGCATTTCAGTAGACACAGCTGCCCCGCTGTGCACTGCAGAGCCTTTCACTGCAAGAGCCTGGCAGAAGATTTTTGGCAAAGGGCCGCAGGTTGTTGTTTAGGGTTTAGGGTTACCCTAAACCGTCTAGCATGTATCGGTTGCGGGTTTGGGGTTTATGCTGAACCGATGCCCTGAAACTTGGCACAGCCGTGTAACGTTCGCAGAAGCAAAACGTTTTGTTAGTCAGGCTACTGGGCACAAGCACAACAATTCGCAACCTGAGGAAAATGCAACCTTACCAACAGTATCCCAGATAGAATTGTACTATCAGGTGGAAACTCTGTGTTCAAGCGCTTGGTCACAGAGCTAAGGGCGTTGTGTTTTGAGGCTTTAGGACTTCGGCTGTAAGGGCTCAAGGCTTAGGGTTCGGCTTCGAGGGTGTAATTAAAGTGGGACTGAGTATAGGGGCCTAGGACGTCGGGCTCAAGGTTTTCGGTTTAGGGTTTCGGGTTTATGGGGTGGTGGGTTTACAGGGCTTTGGGGTTTGGAGTCCTCTCCTGTTGAGGGTTTTAGGTTTGAGTCTGGCGGCGCTGCTCCACCCCTGCTTCGAGATGCAGGCTTCAGTGACTATAGCGTTCCTTTTGCAGGTTGCAACATGGGAAGTCCCAGCTCAACCATAAGACTGGATGTGGGCTGCAGGCCATTATAGGGTGGCCTTCCTATCTGGCTTCAAAGATTTTGGTATACGGACGTGCTAGCGGTACCCTTGGTATCTTCTTTAAACCGTTGTGAGCTGTGGCTCGAAGTCCAGCAGCCCGAACCCCTATACCCCTATACCTCTGACCATCTGTCAGGCTTCAAGGTGAGAGCTGTTTTTTTAAGGCTCTGCATTTCAGTGCCAGGGGCAAGTGGCGACATGAAGACTTCAGATGGTCGAAGACTTTGGGGCGACCAGGGCCCCATGGTCACTTGTAACCTTACGTAATAGGCACTTATTATAGTACCCCTTATAGAAGCCCTTACAGACTATAGACCCCCTTTAAGGAACCCTTAAGGTTCTCCGGCAAAAGCCATGAAATCTGCTTCCCCAGACTCAAAGAACTTGAGGCCGGGGGCCATCGAAGGTACCCAGCCTACAATCACGCCTGTATCTGACTCGACAGCTCGAGGTTGTAACGGTCATGGGCGCGTCTTGCAGGCAGCCTTGCCCTGAGAGTGTAAGTAGCCATGTGGGGACGGGGTATTTTGCATCTGTATAGGTCTTCAGGACCCTGAATAAGAAGCACATAAAGCCCACATAGAGCCCAATAAGCACCCTGGCCCTTATCGTTAAAGCCAGGCGGGGAGGCAACAAACCCCTTGTGAAGCCCTATGCTAGAGGGTTTGCTGGTATACCTCGACCTTCTGGAGCCCAAAAAGCGGCCGTGGAGCAGCGGATGACCCAGGGGTGAGCAGTGCCCAGGGGTTTCCGCGGTGTTTGGGGGCTTTCAGGTTTTGAGGGTTGGTGCTAAATTTGTTGGGGTGTTCCGGCACAAGGATTTTCGGGTTATAGGGGTTTGAGGTTCTGAAGCTGCGAGCTTCTGATGTTTCTGTTTTGGGGTGTCGGTTTGCAGAGCTAAGGGAGATATATAAGGTTCGAAATCAGGTAGTAGGAGGACTCAGGAAGGATATGCTTCGGGACACAAGTGCGCAAAGTCAGCAGCCTAGATCCTCGTTTCGGTATCTGCGCCTGTCCTACTAGGATTTCTGAAACGCTGCCTGACAGCTCTCTCCATTGCCTTTGTCTGCAAGTCTATGTCCTGTCTATCGACCCAGAGAGCCGAATATGCCTAAATTAAGGAATATACCTTAAATCACAGTATTAAGGCCCCCATAATTTAAGGTATATTCCTTGATTAAGGGGTATTGGGTAATCCTTTGAAGTCCTCGACCCAAGCTCCGACGGCCATGCTTGGCTGCTTGATGTGCATAGGGAGGGCGAGCAACCGAGACTGACGGGCAGGCGGCCGGATCTTGAGCTTGATGTGGAGCTTTCCCAAGCCCTCCGAAGATTTTGCTGTTTGAGATGTGTTCGGCAACTGCCGTTTACGTTAAGATGTCCCTCTGCAGAGTTTGACAAGCAGGGGCTGCAAGGGGTATGTCCCTTACCTCAGAGATTCCCAAAAGTGCGTGATACCTGAACCCTTTATAAAGCCTTTGCAAACAAAGCCTGCGTAAGCTCTAACACTCGAAGTCATACACAATTCAAAAAAGCGCTTGCGAGCAGCGTCAGGTGGGCTGCTTTTCTCTGGCGTTTCACACGTCGATGTCTCAGAATGAAGAAACGGAGATAGACTCTAACTGGCAGGACCCTTACGATTTATACGGATACCTAAAATGAAGTGCCCCTTGCCTCTAGTTGATATAAGATACCCCATGTCATGACTAGCTGCAGGCAACAGTGATTGTTGCAAGTGGCGGGCGTGCTGTTTGACTGACCTATCAAATAAGCCGCATTTGCAGTTAATATTCTAGCGATCTGAACAATGGTAAATAAGTGACTGTATTCCCCTAAAGTCCCTATACGATTGATACTGTTATATACTTCTTGAAAAGCCTATAGTCCAGAACAGGATTGAGGCCCGTATGTTAGGGTCTTGCTCTTTTGTTTCTAGACACTGGCCTTTTGCCCCGGTCTCGGAGGTGAGCCCACCAAGAATGCGTAGCCTTGCTTCACGTTGCAGCGTCCCGTGTACGTTGGCAACTTAACAATTCATGCACGCCCGGCCGTGCATGCAAGCCTGGGGCCGAGGGATTCACCAGGTTGTTCTAGAGGGGTCGGCAAAAGTAGCAATAGCAATCCCCCCAGTACAGTCCCTGTGTAGTTATACTCTTACACCCCCCCCCCTCCAACCACCAAAAGAAATGCAACAATCGATATTATGCTGTTGAGATGGGGGATCATGGTTCAGGTGGTGTCTGCGAGTCGCACGGGCTGGCCAGGGTTTGAATGGGCGGTACTTGACATCGTCGAGCTTTAGGCGCGCTTGTACGCGGCTTGGAATCCCAATACCCCCTGCCCCGATCTCTGCGCCACTTCAGCAGCACAGACAGCGCCGTGCGCCGACGCACTCATACGTGCGCGCGCAGTTACACCTGCTTTCAAAGGCGCATCAACCTCGGGGACCTATAGGAGCCCCTCTACGCAAAGTTCCTAAGCAGTAGATAATAGATGTCTACATCTGTTTGTCTATACATGTGATACATATGTCTAGAAGCCCTGCTGTTCAGGACTAGAACGATGATATTCTCCTGAGGGCCCTTTTCGGCTTCATTTGGTCTTCGAGGGAGTTTCGTGTTGCTGGGCGATGCCTTGCGTTTCAAACTTGATACCGGATTCCAGCGCAAAAGAAGTCGCAGACGGCTGTGTGCGGAGGTGGGTACATAACACTGATACGCTGCGTTTTCCGATTCAAGGCAACCTGAAACCCCGAGCCTGCACCGGAGGTCCATATATGGGGAGCAGGGGGATCAGCTTCTTTTCGGCGCCATGTGGCCACGTTCAGAAAGCAAGGGCTTCTTCCCAGGTGACAAGCATTTCGCGTTTGAAACCCCCCTGCAACACTGCACGCCGAACAGTGAGTCCAGCATGTGGAAGATGCCTGCAGTGCAAAAACAGGTAAAAAATGCAAAAACTTTGCCAGAATGCCTGAAAGTCTTGCGAAAAGCTCCCATACCAAGCCGGAACAAGGCGTGAAATCCCGGAGCCCAAAGCACTGCGGCAGGTGCGACTGGCCGATATCCTTTCCAAGAGTGCAGGCGACGGGGGTTTTCCTGGATTCCAGAGGGGACAAGTTGGGTTCTTGCTAGGGGGTTGAATTTAAGTTACCACAGTGAGGAGCTATCGTAACTGATAGGGTTTCCTTATTATGGCAACTTAAATTAGCTCCTTTAACCAGAACCCAGAAACTTGATTCTCGAATCCTTGCACTCTTTCTGTAGGACCCAGGATACGGCGATGACTGTGGCTCGCAAGCCCTGCTTCTACCGAAACCCAAGAATCCCCTTTCGCAAGAAGACTGTTCAAAAGTAGAGCCCCTAGAACCCTTTACAGCAAGACTTATAAGCAAAACCTCGCCGTCGGGCACCCTAAACCCTGAAGCCCAAGCCCTACAAACACCCCAATTTGCAAGGACCCTGCGAACCGTTGCTCTTCATGGCTGTGGATGTGGCCGTTGACGGGGGCGACTGGGGCGACGGGCGGCTCCCGGAGGCCAGGTGTTCCTTTGTAGGATAGACAGAGCCGCGGTTTAGGGTTTAGGCCCCAACTGTAAAAGGGTTTAGGGCCTAAAGTTTAAGGTTTATAATAGGGTACACAGTGTTTACTTCAGTATCTGCTTCCAGTACCTTGAACCGACAACCCCAAGCCTAAATTCTAAGCCCGTATGACCCCAATACAGCTCATACGGTAAAGCCCCGAACCTTAAACCATTCCCTGCTGTGCGACATGGTCAGCTGGGCGGGTGGGAAAAACAAGGCAAGAAGATCTCAAACACAGAACAAGCCTTTCAACCCACAGCCAACCCCTCAAGCCATCCTTAACCCAGCCCCTGAACTCGAAAGCCACGTCCCAAAACCTCAGCACTAAATCCATGTACCCCAACTCCTTAGACCAAGACCCCTCAACCCATAAAGCCGCAGCCTGGAAGGAACTCGAGCATGCAGAGACCTGGTCAGGTGCCGGCCCTAGATGCTTCAGAGTACTTTGCCCGAAGTTGGCAGGGGAAGTTGTGTTTCAAATCATTTTACTTCAGCATAAGGGAGGAAGTTACGATATTTTTACGTCATTCTACGCAGAGGATCCCGAACTTCAGGTGCTGGAGCTAGGGGGTTTGGCTCTCTGGCTATGTTTGTATTTATGGGATTGGGATGGGAGGGTCGGGGTGCGAGCAAGCGTGTCGCTTTCATGGGCCTCTGCAGCCCAGCACCGCAAAGGAACAACAGCTTGGAGAGGTTGACAATGTAGGGCTCGTTGTCTAACCCGAAGGGTCCATGTACCCAAAAACTATATACTTTGGCCCCAATGTACCTATATAGGGACTACGTTAAGGCCAATGTATATACTGTATGAGTACATGGACCCTTTGGGTAAGTGTTGCGTTTTTTGTGCCGAGATGTGCTGTTCCAGGTCTGCTCGGATGGCTGGACAGAGGTGCCAAGCTTCTGGGGATGGGGTGTGCCAAACTCTTTCCAATATCTTTTCGGACCCAGTGCAGTCCAACCTTGGAGTTTCGCGGTGTGTTTCGTAGGAGCTCCCCTTAACACTGCCTTTGACATGCACAGCGAACACACAACAGCAGAAGCTCTTGAAATACCAAATTGCAGCTCCGCTCTCGAGACTTTGCTGACCCTAAACCCTATACCCTAGCTAAACCCTAAACCCTCAACTTGCTGGGACTGCCTTGCCACCACCGTGGCCTGCAAACAGGCGGCCGCCTTGTCGCTAACCTGGGCTCCCTCAGTCGAGGCACCCCAGCACTGGCTACCCATGGGCCCTAAGTAGTTCCTTGTTGGGATTACTTTATAGGGTTCTAAATATAAACCATAAAAAGGAACTACTTAGGGGCCTAAGGGTGCCCATTCTTTCTTCGGGGCTTGAATTCTGGGGCTAGAGGATACCTGCTGTCGTGCACACCGGTGGCCGCGTCTCCGGAGTGTGCTCGTTCACATCTCCAAGACACGAAGCTGTGAATCTGGATCGAAAGAGCCTTATTATAGCCAGGCGCATAAAACAAAGATGCCAATCCTGAAACTCTGTCCTTCAAACCCCTACCAGCAGAGAAAGGAGCAATCAGAAGATGAAGAACTACACACCAACAGACAACCCTCAACACAAGCCAACCGTCAAAGCAAATAAAGTACACCGTATAGACTATAGACTCTATAGACCCTGTCAGCCTAATTCAGCTAGATAGAAGCCCCGGAAGCCCTACATACCAGCAGAAGACCCTAAACCCCAGCCCTTAAATCAAAAGCAGACGCTCCGATGACAGGCCTGAGCTTGCGATCGCAGGCGGCCCTTAGAGCACTGACTGCGGCGGCAGAGGCAGAGTCCCTGAAGGCCTGCATGTCATATTGCTTTATATCATTATACCATAGGCTCCATAGTAGTTCCTTTTTGTGGTTTGCATTTAGGATCCTATAAGGTAATCCCAAAGAGGAACTACTATGGAGCCTCTGGGCATACCATATTATATTGCACTTCCACTCGGGCTTTGTGTTACAGTGGCCTTGGGCTCTTCGGCGTTGGCGTTGAACTGAAGGGTTCGGAGGTTTGAGGTTCCGGGAGTTTGTGCCGGCTGCCTGGGAAGTTATGCTCGGTTCTGAACCCTGATACTGATACTGCTACTGAGATCTAAAACGCAGCACGAAGCTCAAAACCTCCTGCGCCTAGGTCTTAAGCCTTCAATTCACACAAACCCTCCTCATCCGTCAGCAGCCATCCGATATCCGAGCCTGAAGACCCAAGTCAATCTCAAAATCGAAAGCTCCTAACTTCAACCGTCGTCATCTGTGCTTTAGAGAGGTGGGGACGTTTGAGTGTTCGAGACTTGCTCGGCTTGTTAATTAGCAAACAAACCTATCCTGGCTCCTGTTTTCGCGATTTTTCGCGCACAGTATGAGTCCCTGCTGCCTTATGCCGGACGTAAGAAACAGGAAGCGTCTGAAGCCACATCAGTAAGGCTGTACGGAGGCAGCCGACGTCCCCCCCGGCTTTCCTTATCTGAATAATTAATCAAGAGGCAAAAGATCGCCCTAGTGATAGTGTTGGCAGTTGTCCTTGTCGGGGCCAAAATAGGTCTTCTTTTCCCTGGCACGGGCTTGGCAAGGTGTGGCTGACGAGATATGCGAACAGCGAGGAGGACAGGTGCTTGCCGACTCAAAACATGGGCGAGACAAATGACAACAGTGCCGTCCGACTAGCATGTCGGATGACATAGCCGTCCTAGCTTCGCATCATGCAGCTCTCGCGATGCCAACCCGAAACACTTAAAACATGATGCCACACTTATCTCCGGCCCTATATTCTGACCAAGCGTTTCAATTCTCAACTCTGGGTTCGACATGCCTACACCACCCCAGGGCACCCCTTTCACTCCAAACCAATCCCTGGTTGGCTCGGGCAAGCCACCCGCCATTGCGAGGTCTTGTTGAAGAGTGTAAGTTTCCGCTACCATTTCTCCGGATATCTGCGGAATATCTGGGATATGCGGTGGGAAACAGGCGCTACTCATCCCTTGGCTTCAGTTACCATGATCAGTAGTATGCTCTATTTTTCTGGTAACTTGCACTTACCTATAGTCTCCATTGTAG